>JAQQSY010005658.1:0-11529 GCA_028646535.1 Procyon lotor | reverse complement strand
TAAGATAATTGACTCTCTCTGCTTGACTTATTTCACTCAGCATAATCTCCTCCAGTCCTGTCCATGTAGATACAAAATTTCAAATCACTATGTCTCACACCTGAAACTAATGTAACACGGTGCATCAACTATACTAAAAAATTTTTAAATGTAAATATATTTTAAAAATTGCCAAAGTAAGTGATTTTTATACTTTTGCCTGTACTTTTCTAAATGAAAAGTTTAGAAGGAAAAGAGGAAAAGGGTGGGAAGAGGGGAATTGGAGATTTTGAGTCTAAACAACTCTTTCAGAGAGTTTAGCTATGAAGAAAGGAGACTATGAGGTGTTATCTGGACCAAGGAGGAGATTTGGCTTTCTTTTCGGCATGTTTTCTCCTATGTTGAAGCATGTTTATAAAGGTATTTGGGAATAATCCAGTAGAGAGGGGAAACTGGATATGGCAAAGAGACGAAAGACAATCACATGGTATCTTTTTGATAGCAAAAGGAAGAGGAATATTCCAAGGGGGAGGAATGCCATGGGTGAAGGCTTTAGGACAGCAATGAGCCTGAAGTGTCCTGAGAGCAATCAGACCAGAGGACCTGGAGGGAAATGAATGAGAGGAGTTGGGGCAGCAGGGCCCAGTTCTGTAAGGAATAATCATGGTAACTTCAAAGAGGAAGAATAAAAGTGGGACTTACTCACATAATAGCTCATCTCGTAGGGCCCAACAGGCCCTGGTAAGAAGTCGAGGTTTTCTTATTCTGGTTCTGAGAAGCCATTGGAGGATTTTCATTGAGGGAGAGAGATGAATGAAGTTAAGCTCGAAAATGATCTGCCGTGCTATATGGAAATAGACCTGTGTGTGTGCAAGTGGACATCTGTGAGCTGGGAGGCACGAGGTCCTTGTGGAAGCTCAAAGAGCAGTTTGGAGACATTTTCAGTGTTCCAAGTGATAGACACTTGTGGCTTAGATTGAGATTGTGTAAAAGAAATATTATGAGTTAAACTGTGTCCCCTTGGAAAAGATATGTTGGTGTTCTGACCCATACTATACGGCTTTGTTTGGAAAGCCATATGATGGGTTAAGATGAGGCCCTACTGGAGGAAAGTGGGCCCACAATTCAGTGTGACTGGTCTTCTTATAAGAAGACAGCCACATGAAGACAGAAACACACAGGGAGAAAGTCACGTAAAGGTGGAATTGGAACAATCCATCTATAAGCCAAGGAACACCAGGGATTGTAGGCAACCCACCAGAAGCTGGAAAGTGCCAGGGAAGGATTCCTCTGCAGGAATCCCCTCAGAGAGAGGCCTCTGATGGCCGTGATGACTCCTTTATTTTGGACTTACAGCTTCCAGAACTGTGAGACAGTATGTATTTGTTGTTTTAAGGCCCCTAGTTTATGTGGCTTTTTTCATAGTAGCCTTAGAAACTAGTGTGAAGAGGCACATTAGCCTCCTGGGTGGCTCTGTGGGTTAAAGCCTCTGCCTTCGGCTCAGGTCATGATCTCAGGGTCCTGGGATCGAGCCCCACATCGGGCTCTCTGCTCAGCAGGGAGCCTGCTTCCCCCTCTCTCTCTGCCTGCCTCTCTGCCTACTGGTGATCTCCCTCTGTCAAATAGACAAAATCTTAAAAAAAAAAGAAGAAGAAACTAATGTGAAGGTGGCAAAACTGACCATACACGCTGAAGAAAAAATATATAAGTAATGTATTATTAATATTTGTCATTAGTAATATAATTTATTGGATTTTTGAATTATTTTATTACTATTACTATTTATTACTATTATATATTATTACATATATTGATTAATGTGCTTATTGAGAAAATTATAAACATCCATTGAAGAACATGGAAATAGAACTAAATAAATATTATTATATGAAATGGTTCTTTATCATAAAGATGTCAGTGGTTCCCCAATTTAATCTGTATGCTTCAATCTGTATAGCCCCCAAATAAATCAGAACAGAATTTTTCATGAACTTAACAAGCTAGTCATTGAGTTTATATGAAAAAGTAGAGTTCTAAGAGCAATCATGGCAACTTCAATGAGGAAGAACAAAAGTGGGACTTGCTCACATAACAGCAGATATCAAGGGTGTTTCTAAAGCTGTAGAAATTAGACTGGCGGAAGCCTTGAAACAGCGTCAGAAACAGTAGGCAAATGAATAGATAATGAGCCAAGAAATGAACCTAGATAAATATGGAAAGTTGCTATATTATAGTAATACAATGAGTAGTTCTCTAAGTCAGTAAGAATGATTACCGAGTAGGTGTTGCTAGGACAGTATGAAAATGTACATACCAGTTTGTGTGATTCTTACTTAATACCATAATGAAAAACAAATCCCCAAAAGTGAAAAATAGAGTACTGAAACATTTAAGGGAAATTACAGAAAAATATCTTTGCTTCTTCGTGGCAGAGAAAGATAATCCAGTTTTAAAACAGTCCAATTTTATTTTATTTATTTTATTTATTTATTTGACAGAGAGATCACAAGTAGGCAGAGAGGCAGGCAGAGAGAGAGGGGGAAGCAGGCTTCCACTGAGCAGAGAGCCCGATGTGGGGCTTGATCCCTGGACCGTGAGATCATGACCTGAGCCAAAGGCAGAGGCTTAACCAACTGAGCCACCCAGGCACCCCAAAACAATCCAGTTTTAAAACAGTCCAAATTACCCACCTTATTAATAAAGCCCCATCAATCAGTAAGAAAGTAAAAAGCCAATAAGTGCATTTGAAATATATTTAATATCACCAGTAATGAGGAAAACTCAAATTACAACATCAAGATACCATTTTACCCAAATAAAAATACTTAAACATACCACATGTTGGTTGAAAATAAAAAAAGAGAGAAAGAAATCGGAATTTGAAAACACTCCGGCTCTGGATTTGGAGTGAAAATTGGCACAACCGCTGCTGAAGATGAATTGGTAATTTCTAGCAAAGTTCAATGTATGCATTCACTAATGACCCAGAGGTTCTACCTACCAGTAAACTGTATACAGTAACCTTTACACACATGCATGGAGAAATATGTGTCTGAATGTTCATTATTCGTGATAGCAAACAATGGGAATGAATCTAAATGCACACCTAGGAAGACTAGATATAATGGTATTCAGATGAACAATATTCTACAGCAATTTACATATGCATGAATTAATTTTTATATCTCAAAAAAGATAGAGCTCAAATAATTATATTGAAGAGAAAGATTTTATAATATGAATCAGTGACTATGAGGTTATTTATGTTAAGTTTAAGAGCACAGCAAGCAATCCAGTGCATCGATTTTGATCCATACCATCAAGACAGAAGGACAGTATAGCTATGTCAAAATTTAATTGGCAAATTCTTTTTGAGTCAACAGTTCTACTTTTAGGCATCGATTGATAGGAAATAATTGGGTAGGTAGGCAGAGATGTGCAGCTGTTGTGAATGTACAAGGTAAGACTCCTCCTGCATATGAGGTGATATTCCTCATAGAATATTTTTATTATAGTAAATTTAGAAACAATTTAAATGTCTCAGTTGTTAGGTGATTAATGAATTTATGATGTATTTACCTAATGGAAAACTCAACCTGTTCTTTCACTGTCATGAAAGTATATTTGTGACATATGTAAAGTGAGAGTAAAATGATTACAGAAAAATACTTAAATGTAGGATTCACTTTTCTTTTTTTAAAATGTACTCGGATTATGTGCATAAGTCTGGATTTATTTTAAAGTGTACAATGAGATAATGAACGATAGTTTATTTATAATTTTCTTTATAAAGTCCCAATATCTTTTGTAACAACTTTACATGATATTTATAATAAAAATTAGAGACATTTGCATTTAAAAATAGGACAGAACTGAAGACAGGAGTTATTTGAAGCCAAAGTATAAGAATTTGAATGGTTTCTGAAGACAATGAAGTGACATCATTTGTTCCAAGACAAATCACTTACTGACTTGATCTACAACTCTCTCTAGGGAAGAGGGAAAGATCTAAAGAATGAACATCTCAAATTGAGGGTCAGTACCTACAACAGAGCAGAGAAGAACATGTCTTCCCAACAGGGGCAATATTGCCCCCAAGGGGGCAAAAATTGGTTCTTGGTGGGTGAACAAAATCTTAGATATTACAATGGTCTAAAGCTCAGTCCTGTCCAACAAGAGAGTATTGCTTGGTCTTTCATTTCTCTTATTACAGAAAAATTAAATATAACTTAGATGTAAATTATTTTAATTAATGGCATAAAATTATTTACCATAACAAAATATAAATTATTTTTTTTCCTAGGGGGATGATATGATAGAGACTGAAAAATACCAGAGTAGATAAATTAATTGCAAAGTACTTCATCCCCACCAAGGAGTTGGTGGAGGATTTAAGATCAGTTTACCTTTCTAGAAAGCAATTCTGCTTTTTTTTTTTTATTTCAGTTGTTCTGCATATAAGAACAGCAGATTTTTAGGATTACTGCATTATTTGGAGACACTGATCCTACTCACTATTACTAATTAAACTCAGGCCAGTTCATGTCTACAGATACATGGTAAGATTGCAGAAAAGCTATTAGGACTTAGACTTGCCCCACTGCATGGCCCCTCCTGGCCATCCTTTCCTTCTTCCGAGTTTCCCACCCCATTCTCAGATCCTCACCATACATACAACTCGGTACCCCTCTTGTCTCCTTACTAACCACCTCTGCCCCGACCATACACATGACACACAAATACACATACTCACTCAAACACAAAGGGGGAAAAGGAATGGAGGTTGCAAATCACAGTGATGACAGGGCTTCTTTGTGGATGGGTTCAGGAAAAGATGTACCATACATGCCAGGGGATTTCACTGAGCTCTTGATGGATGGGAGGGACAATGGAGGGAGGGGTCTATAAAGGATTTATGGCGGCCGGGATTAAGGGAGCATGTGAGAATGCGGTCACTAAGCTGGCTTGAGGTAAAAGAAACATGTGGAGCCCCTCAGTGAGACATTAACTAATGCTTCTGCACAGGTGCAGCTGACTGAAGCCAACACCTTCTATCAGATCCCCTTCGTGTTGTCCAGGATGTCTGTGGATAAACAAACAGAGGCAGTACAGATGGGGAGGCCAGGCAGGGGAGGGAAATCATTTCTACATTCCTTGCTCTGGAGGCTTAGAAATGTAGCCTGACTCCATGCCCAGAATTTATCCACCTGCTTGTACCCACCATGTTGACCACAGATGTTCCCAGGAAGGCCGTGGAGTCCAGATCTTAGGTATTCCTGTCCTTTTCCCTCTGTTCCCTTGGCTGGACAGCAAACTGCTCTATAATCTTTGGGGTGTGAGGCCAGTTATAAATGTGGGGCTAAGAAGAACTCATTCTGCTCCTGATACTATTTTTTGAGGGGAAATTCAACCAATACAAAATTATATAGTAGGGTGTGTGCGTGAGTGAAAACATTTATAATGTGCCTGGTATTTTTACGTGCGTTATTGCTGAAATTCTCAAAGCCACTGTATAAAGTAGGTTTATTTTTCTGGATTTACAGGTGAGAAAGTGAAGTAGCAAGAGATTAAGAGAATTTCTATCACAGGGTTTCAATGGTAATTGTCAGAACTAGACTGAAAATCAGTCTGCTTGGAATTCTAGAACCTTATTTTTACTCCATAGGCTTTTATACACTGAGTTTCGAGTTATGTCAGTTGGTTACAACTAGTATTTTTGTTCTGATGAAATAGAGAACTAAGCAGAATAGAAAACATCAGAGAATGTTCTGTGAATCCAGGGTGTTTTTGTTTGTTTTGTTTTTTTCAAAGATTTTATTCATTTATTTGACAGAGAGAGAGAGAGATCACAAGCAGGCAGAGAGGCAGGCAGAGAGAGAGGGGGAAGCAGGCTCCCTGCTGAGCAGAGAGCCCGATGCGGGGCTTGATCCCAGGACCCTGAGATCATGACGTGAGCCAAAGGCAGAGGCTTTAACCCACTGAGCCACCCAGGTGCCCCTGAATCCAGGGTGTTTTGTTGTGAAACTTTAACGTGTGTGTATCCATGATACATGAAAATCTATTTCTTATTGAGAGGCATAGGCAAGAGTTCACAGGTTACTACACTATACCCTGCCTTTTCCTGATCCCCACCTCTACCTGTAAGCCACATGTCCTCTAAACTGGGCCATGGGGCACCTGAGTGGTGCATTCGGTTGACTGTCCGACTCTTGGTTTTGGCTCAAGTTGTAATCTCAGGGTCATGAGAAGAAGGCTCACATTGGGTGCCATGCTCAGTGTGGAGTCTGCTTAAGATTTTCTCTCTTCCTCTCCCTCTCCCCCGCCCCTCCTCCTCTAAGAAAAAAAAAGAAATAAGTCTTAAAAAAAAAAAAAAACTGGGCCGTAAAAATAAGGACAGTCTCTTTTACTTATTTGGACAGTGTCAAGACAGACATAAGGGCAACCAAGAAGTCAAGGGAAATTAAATATACTTTGTAAGATAAAAGAGAATTGTGGCTTACTTTCTGAGTTTTTCCCTGGAACTTGTATAAAGTTGAGGGCCTATTAGTTTTCTGTCATTTTTACCTTATTAATGATGCATAGAGCAGGGAAAGAAAGTAAGCAAAGGGAAGTGGGTGACCTGAAAAATGCTACTGGGGTTACTGTCCATTTGTAGGCTGCAGGAAGTTGTGATTTTTGAAAATTATTTGCAAGATTGAACTATATTGTACCATCAAGAAGATGTATAGAAAAGAGACGTGCATAAAAATAAGCTGTAGTACAACTGATTAGCAAAGGTAATTCTAGAACATTGTCCTGCTCATTATTTAAGTTCCCTGAATATTTTTTAAGTCAAGTTCCCTGAATATTTTTCTTTTTCTTTTATTTTTTAAAAGATTTTTTTTATTTATTTGACAGAGAGAGAGATCACAAGTAGGCAGAGAGGCAGGCAGAGAGAGAGGGGGAAGCAGGCTCCCCGCTGAGCAGAGAGCCCGATGCGGGGCTTGATCCCAGGACCCTGAGATCATGACCTGAGCCGAAGGCAAAGGCTTTAGCCCACGGAGCCACCCAGGTTCATAACAAAGCAGAGCACTCAGCATTTAGAATAGTAAAACTCCCAGGAAATCAAGTCAACTGGACAGCCATCTCTATTATAAACAGTAAATTCATTCACTCACACGCAATAGGTGAATTGAGCATCCTTGCCTTGTACTGTTGAGAGGCACACAGCTCTTCCCTTCTTCATTTGGTTAAGAAATATCATTGAGCATTTACTATTCTTTGCAAGGCACAATGCTAGAGGCTGTGCAGTACACTTCGTAGAATAAACGGTGGAAGAAAATTAAATAATTAGTGAAAGAAAGATGATTAAGTGCTAGACAAGAAGAGGTTTTTTTTTTAATCTAAAATAAATACCACATGAGTAAATAAACCTAAACAAACTAGTAATTGCCAGTGGTGGGTTTAATTTGTCTAAAATTTTGAAATATTTTAGAATTAATAAAAAGTTACAAAATAGAGTTCCATTTACATTTCTCCCAGCATCCTCTAATGTGAACATGTTATATCATATTTGTCAAAACTAACAAATTAACACTGGCATTGGCTACTAACTGAATCATATCAGGTTTCACCAGTTTTTCTGTTAGTGCTTGTGTTCTGTTGCAGGATCCCATTCAAGATACTGTATTTCCTTTAGGGTGTGCTTAATTTCGATATTTTTCCTGAAAATTATGATTGATTGTTTTTCTAAGTCTAATCATTTTATAGTGAGCAAAGGGAATAATTTAACAGGTTCCACCTGCGGGGATATTTTGCTGAATCCCAGCAGCCTTGATCAAAATGGAACTCATGTATGATTATACCAGTGAGCTAAAGAAGCTGGTTTTTTAATCTGGATTATATAAAACCATGAACACCTCCCTTTTTACCTTCAGTTTGGTCATCAGAAGCATTTTCAGACTTGTCCACAATTATTTGTAGAGAATTACTAAAATTACATATACGTATAGTTGAAGTGGGCCCAACAGCTAATGTCCACCTGTCTCATTCACAGCCATAGGACCCGAGGCAGAAAAAATTTAAGTGACTCACTCAGGGTCACTTTGTGAGTTAGTAGCCAACTTGGAATCTACTTTTGGCTTTCTTCCTCCTTCAGGAGAGGCACACAAATCATTCCTCAAGTCCTATAAAAAAACCAAAAAGCAGTTCTTTTGAGTGAACAGAAAGGAAGAGAGAAGAGTTTGAGAGAAAGTTCGGGCGTTACGGTATCCTCTTTTCTCTCTGTCCCCAAAATTCATAGTATTTTTACCAAACATGCTCTTCTTTGTGAAGAAGCCCTGCCGTCCTCTACATGTGTGGCCTTTGGAGAATACTTACTCTCTTGTTTGGATGATTACCTGTTCTCAGCTTTCTACCTCATCATTTCAAAGCAGCTGGGCTTCTCAAGTCTGGAATTCCTCAACAACGACTTCGTCTCACTTACTTTGAGGCAGGGGTTGGTTGAGCTCTCTACTTTTCTGTGCTCTTTCTTCTCAGGTTTTGCTTTTACCTGTGTTGAATTTTAGTTAATATTTTCTTATATTACTAAGAAAACTAAACTGCGGCCAGGTACTTTGGAAGGAATGTCTGTGGAAATCATAAAATGGTTCCTCTTAATCCAGTATGATTAATTTTTCCATAGGAATTTTGAGTCTATTAGGCTTGTTTTTATAGCAGTTACTGAAAAAGGATATCTGTCAGGCATACCTTATATTTATTATAGATGCCATTGTTAACGAATTGAAGTCAACATATCACTTTTCAGTTTTAAAGTGGTGGGTATCAAATGAATAACCAGAAACAAAACTTGTCAGTTGTGTCTGGAAAGCCATTGTTCAACACACACTAAATAAAACACAGTGCCTCACTTTCAAAGAGATGAGAGCTCAGTTTTTTAAAAACCCATCACCTAGCCTTACCTCACACAGAAACAAGCAAAATAAGGCTACTCCTTCTCATAGCATATATAGCTTCTTCAGAAACAGTGGCTTGATGACCACCTAGAAATGTCGAGTCATAATTAATTTTGGACTGGACCATTTAGTGATGTTGAGATACTTAAGTGTAAAGGACATTTACTTTCATGTCAGAAAGAACTGGATTTAAATACAGGCTCTCCAACTTAATTATCTGTATAATCTGTATAACTTATATTATCTGGCATCTAATAATATAATAGATTATATTATTAATTATCTCTATAATCTGTGTAATTTACGATGGATAAATTATTTTTTCCTTTGGGAGACTCAGTTTCTTCATTTGCAAACACTCATGACCAAAGTAAAAGTGAAAACTGAAAATACTGAATTGTTGCCTTTCTTAGCATTTTGCTGCAGTCCATGAGGCAGAATCTTTTTAAAATCATGTCTTCTTACATTACTAAATGGATAAAAGTCCTACATTGCATATTTAATTCTAGGCACAACTCAAGACTCTTCTAAGTCTGGTCACTTCTTTATCACATATATCCAACAAAGCTGTAAAAATCTTGAGGTCCTGAACCATAGTATATGCATCTTGTGTTTTGTTTTCTCCCACAGCATCTAGTGTACTCCCTACATGGTAAGGGATTAATGAAACTAAGAAACAAATTGAACTTAATTGGTCTTAAAATGGCTAAAGGGAACTTTCAGTGAGGAAATCCTTTATGGAATATAGGCAGTGGGGTTAATTATTTGTGTTAGGCAGCATGAGTAGCCCCCCACAGATGGCTATATCCTGATTCCCAGAACTTGTATCTGTGTTAGTTTAAATGGCAAAAATGATTTTTCAAATATGATTAAGTTGTATGATCTTGAATTACCTGGGGGGGTTCAATCTAATCATATGATTCCATTTAGGACTTTTAACCTACAAACATATAGGGTAATAAATTCGTGTTGTTTAAAGCTACAAAGTATGCAATCATTGGGCATAGCAGCAATAGAAATACATTATTTCCTAAGGAGGCTTTTACTTTTAAGGAGAAAATAAATAGAAGAAAAGAGATATGAGGGGCCAGAAAATGCTCATGAATATATATATTTTTTCTTTCAGTTCTTGGAAATTCAGCAAGGAGTTCAGTGTCCTACAATGAGAAGGATGAATCGGAGATCTGCCATCAGCAGAACCAAACAAGAGGTCGGTCTCCTAGTCATGAGATCAAAGTAAGGGCCCGTATGGGACGAACCCCCCACCTCCATATGACCCTTAAAGGCTGAACGCCCTAGTTGAGCTGAGACCTACGGAGAAAAAAAGGACAAATGGTTTGCTTCAATTCTGGTACCATTAATTACCAGCTCTCTGCATTTGGGAAATCCCCCAAACTATTCTAAGCTTCAGTGTCCTCACCTGTCAAATTACGAATTTAAATATACTTTACTAGTGGAGGTGCCCTGAAGCGAATGAATACAAATCTTTAGCACAATTTTATAAACGCAGTAAACATTTAAAAAATCACTAGCCATTCTTAGTTGTTATTCTTATTGGAAAATAATTGAGATTCTTGAACTCCAGCAAACTAAAACAAGGTAGCCACATGGGATTAATTTATTTGATCAATCAAAATATTTCACTTTGTATCAGGGACTGTATCAAGCATTGGTGATAAGGCAATGAAAAAAACAAACACAGTCTTACCGTCAGTGAGCTAATAGTCTCCCAAACAAGAGTAGTTTAAAAAAAAATGGTGGGTTTATTTAATGTTTTCAGACAGTAACAAGGTGAATGAGTGATGATATAAACTGATTTAATACAAGTGCATGTAATCTATAATATAAACAATAGTGGTAGTATGTGAGCTTTATAATGATAATCATATATAAATACTTATTGAGGATCCCTATTATAATATTAAGACAGTGAAAATAGAATGTCTTTGAATAATTTGAATAATGTCAGAAAAACAGGGAATTATGATATTAGTGTCCTAATTGAGGAACTGCTCTGGTTTTTCACTGCTGTTTTTTTGGGCCCAAGTTCATTATTAGACTTAAAGTAGTGTTGAAATCTCAATAGTTGTTAAAGATAGATTAGGTGAAACAAAAATAATAATCAGTTCATCCAAATAGCAAATGAGTGAAATGATTTATAAAGAGAAAAAGATGACTTAAACTTCCCTGAATAGTATACAGAGAGTAAAAATTCTCATTTCTGAGTTCTGCTGTAGAAGGAATATAGGATTTTCAGAATCATATAAGAGAGTCAGAGAGTCAGGAAGAAATTTTATATCTAGACTGTTTAGAGTTTAGGAGTAAGTACCAGCACATGCAAGGGAAAGGAACAAGACCAGAGTTCCTTGGAAGGCAGTGTAGTTGTCATGATGGTGGGGTTATCACAACCATTGCACAAAACAGCCTTGAGCAGTCATTCAAATCTTATTGTTATATACTCCTTAAAATACTTAATCTTTGCCTATCAAGTGAATATCTCAATGTGGCCTTCATTTTCATTTTCTTGATTGCTAATGAGGTTACATATGTTTTCATGAGTTTATTTTTCCTTTGAGTTTCCTTTTCTCTGAAATGTCTTTAGCCCATTTTTTCCATT
>JAQQSY010005657.1:0-11530 GCA_028646535.1 Procyon lotor | reverse complement strand
TCACAGGGACAGTTTCTGTTCTGGAAGCTGGAAAGTCCTGGGGACAGTGGGGATGCTGCACACCACGAATGTGCTTACTGCCTCTGAGCCGTGCATTGGATGTGGTTAAGGTGGTAACTTTTATGTCATGTGTATTTTACCACAATAAAAAAGATAACCCTTGCAGCACACGCACAACCACCCCAAAGACACCCGGCACAAGGGGCCATACAAGGATTTTCATCTCACTGCTGTATTTGGAAACAAGCTCAGCGTCCTGTGATTTGGTGAACACGGGGGTGGGGGGGACGGGGGCGACCTCGGGTGGAATAACCCCATGGAGGGGCCAGGCTCGGGTCTTCTGGTTGAAGAGGACAGAGCTTGCCCTCCCATGTCCCTCTGCTCGCTGCAAAAACTCCAAAATATCAGAGAGGTTTGTTTGTTTCTAGGACGCGAGCCACAGAAAAACGTGGGAGAGGAGACGGCACAGCCAAGGGGCCGGGGTGGTCCGACGAGCCCCAAGGCGCTGGAGGCTGGACCTTCGGGCCGGGCCTGCCCTGCTCCGCAGCGCCCCTGCGCGGCGGGCTCCGGCCTGGCGGCTCAAGCACCGGAGGGGCCAGCCGTGTGGGCGGGGTCGGGAGGCGGTCCCCGCACTCGGGGGAGGGGCGTGTCTGGACCAGGGTTTCTGGTCCGTCTGGGACGTTCTCACTCCGAGGAAGTTCTCCGGACTTGCCTGGGCCTGATGTGCGGCTACAGGGAGCGGGTGTGCCACTCTGGGGGGGTGGGCACCAGGAAAAGAAGGGAAGGGCGTGCCCCCGACACGTCGGCTGCAAGAGGCTGGGGGCAGGAGGGGCCCAGGGTGACAGAGCCCACAGGAGCGCTTCTGGGCCCAGCAGGGCCTCGCCCACCGCCGGGGGCGCAGGCAGACCCGACCAGCCGGGTCACCTGGTCAGAGTGGGCTCAGGGAGCTGTGGGCAGTGGGGTGGCCAGAGGAGGAAAGCCCATCTCCCCAGTCTCCTCTGGGCCCCGCACAGATGGGGAGAAAGACAGCCCCCTTGGCCTCGGACCCCAGGAGCGAGGTCCCCCTGCCCCCTCCCGTGTCCTTACTGCTCCAGTCCCAGCCCTGCCCTGTGCACTGCGCCTGGCAGCCCAGGCCTGGGGATGGGAGTCCATCTAGGGCCAGGCTGTGGCAGTCCGGGACGGGGCAGGGCCCAGGATCAAAGGCTCGGGGGTGGCAGGAGGTGGCGGGAGGATGTTGGCACCTGGAGCTCCCCATTCCTCCCCGGAAAGCCTGGTGGTGTGGCTGTGTGACCGCCTCCCCCACCACGATGGGAGCCCTTGCCTTTCCCCATCCCAGGGAGGGGAGGACGCCAGCCTAGCCTTAGACAAGACAGTTTATTTCAGACTCAGCCTCCGCTCAGGCCCAGGGTCCAGGGGTCAGCTGGCCAGGGAAGGGCATGTGAGCGCCCACCATGCCACAGGCCAAGCCGGGGTCCGCTGTGCTGAGGAGGGGCTGCACAGCAGTCTCCCCCCCTCCTTCCCTCCACAATGGGGTGTGGCCGCGAGTGACGGGCCCCCGCCAAGCAGCTCTGTTCCACCTGTGTTATTGCACTTCTACGCTTGTTAGACTCCAAGGACAGAGGTGGGAGGTGCAGTCTACGGGGATGGGGCGAGCGCGGCTGCCGGGCAGGTCTTCCACGTGCCCCCCACCTCCCTGCCAGGCTCTCAGGTGCCCCAAGGACAACTGCTGCAAGACGAGGAGGAAGAGACAGGGCAGGAGGTGTGGAGGTACCGGCCTCAGCGGCTACCCTGGGACACAAGCTCGAAGGTGAAGGTGGGAGCCCCTCCCAAACCGGCCTTTGGGCTGTCTGTCCACCCAGCCAGGGTGCAGGTGATGGACAGAGGGCACATGGAAGCTCTGCCACTGTGAGGGCTTGGTTCGGGGCACCCCGCTGCCCGGGCCCCACCCACATGGACCCCCCCAACCCTGCCCAGCTACAAACAAGGAGCAGAAATGAGGAGAGGGAAACAGCCATACCCTTTAATGTCCCCACACGGGCTGGGCCCTTGTCGGAGCCCACCTCGGACCCCTCCCCAGCCCTGTCTGCCAGGAAGTGCAGGGGCCCACTGGGGCCTCTGGGGCCTGGCTGGCACACGCAGGCGGGTGGGGCCCACTCAGGGTCCTCTCCTCCCCCTGCCCCCCAGTACCCTGGCCCCAGCCGAGGCCTCTGCCCGGTGCTGGAGTTCTGTCCTGCGCCGTTCAGTAAACCCTGGAGCCCGGGAAGGGGGAAGTGCTGGGGGCCAGCGAGTGGGCTGGGTTTCCACGGCTGGGGGCGTGTCTGTCCCTCTGCGTGTTTCGGGGGGCATAGGTGTCTCTACGGTACGCATGTACGGATGTATGGGTAACTGTGTGCGAGCTCGGCATGCACTAGGCTCCTGAGATCTGTACAGGAAGTGACTGTCCCCCACCTGGGTGCCAGCCATCATTTTTTCCGGGCCAGGAAGGCCACACCAAGAATTAGGGCTACGGTGGCCACGGCCACACCCCCAGCCACCAGCAAGGGGGTCAAGTTCTCAAAGGGGCAAGGGCCTCGGCCCCCCGGAGCCCCGCCGGGGGCTTCACCCTCCTCAGCCCCATCCCCAGGGCCCTTGGGCTCGGTGGCGGCATCGGGGCTGCTGGGGGCCGCGGGAGCTGGCTTCAGGTTACTGTGGTTATTGAGAAGGGTAGGGTCTGCTTTGGCCGGGGTCTTCTTGGCCGCTGGTGGTGTGGGGGCCGCCGGAGACTCCTGCTTCTCTGCTTGGGCCTCCTTCTTCCCAGGCTTAGCGGAAGGGGCCTTCCCATCTGCGGCTGGCGGGGCTCTGGCCTCAGCGGCGGCCTGTGGAGCCTTGGCGTCGGGCTTGGGGCTGCTGGTCGCCTTTCCCCTGGCCTCCATGCTGGGCGGAGCTGGCAGGCTACGCGGCGGATGCGTGGATGGACAGGCAGCTGGAACTCAGAGGCTCAGGAAAGCTCACCCCTGGGCATTATCTAGGCCTGGGGAGAGACAGTGAGGCCGTGGCAAGAGACTCACCCTTTCTGCTCAGCTCCCTATCGTCCCGTCCCCATAGAGGCCGTGCCCAGTCCTCTGGACCACCCCCGCCCCAGGAGACCCCGCTCAGGATGTTCTTCCAGGGCCTGATCTCCAGCCGTCCCCCACCACTCCCCGAGAAGCCCTTCGAACCACACAGGCAGAGCCTGTTGGCCCTGACCAGGCTGGGGTGCGGCATGAGACCAGCCATCCGCACAATGGTCCTGCCCATGGCTGTGCTATTTCCATCTGGCCCTGGACAGGGAGGCCCTGATGGGGAAGTGAGAGCCCCCCCCCCAGTCCTGAGGAGGCTATGCGGTCAGCAGAAGGTGTGGCAGCTATGGTGTGCCTGGGCAGAACCAACGGTGTACCTGCTTGGGAGGACTGGGTCCCAGTGGGGAGGGGGGCAGGGCAGGAACCCAGAGTCTGGGCTCCCTGGTGCCAGTGGGGTGGGAGTAGGCCCAAGGCTGCCAGAACTGGGGTCCGGCGCACCTCAGGTGTTCCGCGGGAGGCTGGAGAAGCCAGGCAGGCAGGCAGTGACAGGCCCTGTGCCCCCAGGCAACCCAACCGCCCTCCCCACCCCCACGACCAGCTTCCTCGGCTCCAGTTCAAGGGCAGGGAGTCCTTCCTGAGTCTGGAGCTGTGCCTGCTTCTGGGGCAAGGGCGGTGTGTGGGGGGGTGTCCCTGGTGTGAGCCTGGGGTGGACACACACCGTGCCCGTCAGCCTCAGCATCCTCGAAGCTGGGCCAGGGCCGAGGATGGGGGCTCCAGACTATAGGGCAAGCCCGGCCCAGATCCTCTGTTTGAGCTGGGCTGGGCCTGAGCCCTCTCTCCCTGAAGAGCTAGACACCTCCTGACTGTCTCCTCCGAGAGGGTGAGAAACCCCTCGCCCCTCCCCCCGACAGGGAACGGGAGCCCTTGTGGGAAGTGCTGGCCCAGCGGCCCAGGTTTTCCACCCAGGCCAGGCACACTAACCACACCTGAAGGTCACCTGTAGGTCACAGCCTAACGGGGGTGTCCCGGTGAGCAGCCCAGCTGCTGCCCCATTTCCCACGGAGTCCCAGCGGCCCCTCAATCCCTGCTGTTCTGGGTGGGCACCCAGCTGCTGGGCGTCAAGTTTGCAAAGGGCAGGGGGTCTCCCGCCCCCCAAGGCCCTGCTATTTTGGTTCACACTGACGTCAGCCAGTGCCCCCTCCTCTTCCCAGGAGCCGCTGGGCTGGAGAGAGCCAGGGGCCCGGCATGCGCCCCCAGCGACCTTCAAGACGGGAACCTCCCACTCGCCCCGCGGGGCCGCCCCGTCCCACCCCCGGCCCCAGGCCCCGGAGCCCCCGCTGTCTTACGCTGCAGCTCACGGCGCTCCCACCTCGGCGGCGCTGCGCGCTCTCCGCGGGACCAGGGCGGGCGGCGGCTGCGGCGGCCGCTGCGGGGACTGGGAGTTTCCCACAATGCACTGTTCCCCGCGCCGCAAACCCAGGAGGCGGGGCCACATCGGGCCACGCCGGCTCCGCCCCCTCCGGCCATCCGGGCGCCCTCACCTGGCGGGGAGCTCTGGGGCCCCCACGCCCAGGCTCCCCCTTGGATCCCAAGGGCGGCTTGCAGTCAGGGAAGAGAGGGGCCTGCCCTTCCCGCACTTCCAACCCAGCCACGCGGGAGCCCGGAGGCCCTCTTCCCGGGCCCTGTGCCGGCCAGCGGGAGCGTGGACAGAGGTAGGTCTGCAGGGGGAGGGGAGGCCGTCCCAAAAAGCGAGGCTACGCTCCCCCTCGCACCCGCCGCCCTAATAGATTTCAGAGACAAGCTGTCTACTTAGAATATTTATTTATCTTCTCACAGGACAAGACACAAAAAGTTACAACTTCTTAAAACTCTTCAAAAGAAAAAAATATAATTCTGTAAGCAGCAGCAGCAGCTTCCAAGGTACAGATGTGGCGGGAGAGGGCAGCTCCCAGGAACAACCGTGAACTGGGGGGCCCAGGCCTGAGCCCCAGGTAGTGTCACCGGGAAGGGGCGCCCGAAGAGGGAGCCCAGGTGGGGGTACACAGCACCAGCACATCAGGATCAATCACTGACACAATCACGTGGCCTGGGGAGGGGCGGGGCCGGGCGGGCAGGGCAGGCCCGCTACGATTCACAACGTCCACGGAGGAGGGCGATTCACAACATCCACGGAGGAGGGCGGCCCGGGGAAGGCAGAGCTTACGGAGTGTGGTCAGGGGCCTTATGCAGAGGCCCGGAGAGTAGGGTGGACTGAGGGAGGGCTGAGGGAGTAGGTGCTGCCCCTGGAAATAGAGCAGGTACCCCCAGGCTCCATACTGGTCCTCATGCCTGCCCTCCCCACTGGCCAATCCTGGACCCCGGGGATGGGGGTCTCAGAAGAGGGGTTTGCTGACCTGTAGCAAGAACCACGCTGGGAAAATAAAGCCCTGAATGGGGTCAGAGGGGAGCCCAGGGCGCACACAGCACAAACACACACATTGCCTGGCCGTGTGGGTAAGGCCAGCAGCCACCCGCTGCCCCTCTGCCTCCAGCTCCATCTCTGAGGGGCCGGGCCAGTGGAGGGTTGGTGGATACAACCTGCTCCCCAGAACATTTGCACATGCACACAGACCTCACACGCTACGGGCCCCCAGCCTGGAGTGGGGGTTAAGCAGCCCACCAGGAGGGATGCTGGGTCCCACAGTGCAGTGGGGGAGCTTGCCCTGGGAGTCAGAACTCGGTGTGACCCCCGCGTGGGACTCCTGGCTCAATATGGGGGGCAGGAGACCCCAATCCTCCTGCAAGGCTGGCTGGGGGGCAAAGTGGAGTCCTGGCCAAGTGGAGAAGGGCAGCAGCAGGGGGAGGCTGGACGGACGGACACAGGGATGGACAGAGCACTTGTGCTCGGCAAGTTAATAAATAGGTTTGTGCAGGGTCCCCTTTGTAGACTAGGGGCCAAGCCTCGGGGACGAGAGCTGGTAGACTGGAGGGTAGGGTCCCGCTTGCCCCGCCCAGGCCTGGGGGCCCCAGCCCAGAGTCCAGCTCTGTCCCTGGGGGTATTCAGGCTGGGGCGGAGCTGTGGCAGGGGCTGGCTCCAGGAATGTAAAGATTTCTGCGTTTTCTACATAAATAAGACATTGATCCCAGTGATCGTGCAGGCAGGACCCCACAGGGGCCGCTGTGTGCACCAGCCATGTGGACCCTGCATGGTCCTCTGCTTCCCCCCATCCCCGTGGGAGGGCTGGGAGAGACTGTCTCCTGCTCAGTCCTGGGTGGGCCCCCCGGCTCCAGCCGCGCTCTGGTCCCACTCGGCTGGAGGGCGCGGGTGGCCGCCGGGCTCAGTGCTGGGGTCGCTGGAGCAGCTCCAGCAGCGTCTCTGCGATGCCCAAGAAGTAGACCACTTGAGCGATGCCGAACAGCGGGGCGATGACCAGGGCGCGGCAGTAGGCGCCCTTCAGGAAGGCCGTGGGGCCCTCATTCCTCAGGATCTTCCTGCGGGGGGAGGGTGGTCAGGGCCGCTGCCCCCCACCCTGGGGCCATCCCACCCGGCACAGTCCAGGAAGCCCATGGAGGGTGGTCAGGGCCGCTGCCGGCCCCCCTGCCCCCCACCCCGGGGCCATCCCACCTGGCACAGTCCAGGAAGCCCGTGTAGGTGTCCTCGTTGACCCCGCGCTGCAGCGACTGGAGTCTGGTCTTCACCACTGCAGGGGGTGTGCAGGTCAGCGTGGGCCCCCGCCCGCCTCCACCCCTGCCCCTGACCCAGGCCCAGGCACTGACCGTCACAGGGGTTGACGGCCACGGCGGCTGCGCTGCCGGCCACACAGCCAGCCAGAAAGGACACATAGAAAGGAGCCTTCTCCTCGGAGGCGGGACGGCCCAGCTGGTTCAGGTTGGCAAAGAGGGGGAAGTAGACAATGGAGAAGGGGACGTCCCTGTGGGGGAGGGAGGGACGCTGGTGACCCAGAGGTGCCCGGCAGGCAGGCCTCCCTCCTCCCACCGTCACCGTCCCTCCCACCTGAGCAGTGTGGCCCCCAGGCCCTTGTAGAGGCCGGCGATGCCCCGGGTCCGAAGCAGGTCCCGGGTCAGCTGGGTAGCCGTGGGCCGGGGGGCAGCCCGAGCCTCCACGGAGGGCTGGGCGCCCCCTTGGGCCGACAGCTGGGCCTGGGCATCCAGTATCTTCTTCTGGGCAGCTGGGAAGAGAAGGTTCAGGCCTGCTGGCTCCCCGTCTGGGGCAGGGGTGCGGCTCCGGCTGTTGACCCCGTCCCACCCCGGCTCCCCCCACACCCTCACCGATGCGGCCTGCGTCCTGGAGCTGGATCTTCAGCATCTCCATGGGGGTGGTCACGATCACCTGGCAGGTGCCGGCCCCACAGCCGGCCAGCATCTCCTTCGCCAGGGTCAGCTTCTGCCTGCGGAGAAGGGGTGAGGGCCGTGGTGCAGGTGCAGACGCGGATGCCTCTGCCGCCCCCAGGGCTGCCCGCTGCCTGGGGCATGAGGGGTCTAGGCGAGGGGCAGGCCAGTGCGGCCCTGGAGGGGCGCGGCCCCCGCCAGCCGTGGACACCCCTCCAGGCCTTCCGACAACGGACACGAGCCCAGCACAGATGGCCCCACAAGCAGGGCCTGGGAAAGGTGTTCTCAAGCCAACAGCAGTGCAGCAGCGGGGGTGTCAAGCACCGAGGGGCCACCCTCTCAGCCCCACCCTCAGGTGGGGGGGAGAGCCGGTCAGTGCCCCCCCCGCAGGCCCTCCCCGGGGGCCAGGACCGCTGGGGCCGAGGCACCTCCGGACTCGGCATCTGCTTCCTTCCCGGAGCAGGAGGCGGGGAGGCCGAGAGGGAGGAGGTGAGGGGCAGAGCGGCTGTCTGGAGGCACAGACCCCTCCCCTGCACAGCCGTGGCCCACAGCCCCTCACCCGTCCTTGGAGAGCTGATGTCGGAAAAAGTCGTTAGCGGCCAGCTTGATGGCCTTCTCGGGGGTGACGAGGGTCAAGTTCACGGCGGCTCCTGTGGGGCACGGGGTGGGGGGCGGGGAGCACGGGCAGGTCAGTGGCGCGGGTTGGGGAGGCTCTGGGCCAGCACTGGCCTCCAGCTGGCAGAGCCCCACCCCAGTCACTCCTTGGCTCCCCCTCCTGCCCTCTCACCCACATCGGTGCCAGGCGGGACAGGACCAGGCAGGGACAGGGGCAGGGCCTCCTCCGGGCGCTCCGCTCACCCTCCCTGTGTGATCGAACCGTTCTGGCCTCCCTCAGGAACACCTCCCCCAGAGGACAGAAGGTGCTCCCACTGGGGGAGTGGGGACGGCACTGGGTGGAGGACACAGGCCTGGGGTGAGCAAGAGCGGGGGAGGCAGTGGCGGGTCCCTCTGCACCGCGTCTGGGCAAAGCCAGGCTTGGGGCCGGCCTGCTAAGCGGCTTTGCAGTCCTGCTCCCGCCCCCTCCCCTCCGGTCTCCCAGCACAGATGGAGTCCACCTGCCCGAGAAGGAGGGGAGAAGGCTGCCACCGCACGGTGACCACACAGCCCCCTGCCACGCTGGCCGGAGGGGGCTCAGCCCTGGGAGGGAGGCTGAGATCCGAGAGCCCGCCCAGTGTCATCCCGCCGCCCGGCCTGGCTCTGCCACCTTCCTCTGAGGCTGCAGGAGGGACCCCCACACCCGCCCCATCCCCAGCCTCACCGCGGTACATGCCAAAGTAGCCCTCCGAGCGGATGGTCTTGATGAGGCAGTCAGACCTGCAGCCAAAGCGGGGGACGGTGAGCCGGGGGCCGCTGCGGCTCCAGCCCTAACCCAGACCACGCTCCCCAGGCTGGCCCTGGCCTCAGTTTCTCCTCTAGTCAATCAGGGTGGGGGAGACGAAGGAGCAGGGCTGGAGTCAGGGCTCAGCCTGCCCTCCCCCTGTGGCTCCGCCCCCCCCGCCCCCCACCCCCCACTCACATGCTTGTGTACAGGCGCTGGCCATTCTGCTGGTTCTGAAGCCTCGTCTTGGCCAGGTCGATGGGGAACACGCAGGTGACCCCGATCAGCCCAGCGATGCCGCCATTGATGAGCTTGGCTGGCAGACTGCGGGAGCAGAGGGGGTGTCAGGAGCGGCCTCCGCGGCCACAGGTCAGGGGTGGGGTGGGGTGGGGCCGAGAGCAAAGGCAGGGTCGCATTCTGACCTGATCTGCTTATCAGCCATTTAACTGAGCACACCCTGGTAGCCGGAGAGGTGGACGCCAGCCGGAGGGGAAGGATGGGGGTGGCGGCGGCGGCGGCGGCGGAGCGTGGGTAGGACAGAGGGGGAAGGGGCGGTCCTCCACTTTCCGGGGAATTTCAAAACCACCACTTCGGTTCTAGAAGAGGGTACGGGAATCAGTGGAGGGAGGAACAGATCACTCAGAGGCACACCTGGGAAATAAGCTCCCCCCCAGCCCCCTCCCCAGGTCTCATGCGAGGGCACTAAGCCCCTCACCCACCCGCGGCCCCATCCCTAGGGCCACTCGGTTTCCCCTCAAGGCGCCCCCGCCCCCGCGCGTCCTCCCAGCCGGCCTCGCTCACGCTCACGCTCACACACACTCACGTGCACACTGAACGCGCCCAGGAGCGCACCCTGCCTTTAAAGGGCCAGGCGCCTCTGGGACAGTGAATCTGCCAGCCAGGCCTGTCACCCCGGGACTGCGGTGACCCCCTCATCCTTGGGCAGCCGCAGCTGGCGCTTGCCCCCTTCAGGATGGAGGCTGGCGGTGCTGAGGAGCCCCCAACCTGGGCTCAGCTCACAGCTCCCCAGGTAGATGCTGTGGCACCAGGTGCAGCCCCCACTCCCACGGACCCAGACGGCCCCTCCCCTTGGCAAAGCACATGTTCACCCAGGCCCAGCCCTGCGCCCACCCTCCTGTCCACCCTTTCCAGGAATCTCACTCCCAGACAGACAGACACACACAGACACACAGAGCAGGTCTGCTGGAAGCTTCGGGGGTGTTCGGGGCACAGGGTAGAGGGCAGCTGGGAAGGAGACAGCGGACTGAGGCTCCCTGTGGTTAGTGCCCCCATCCAGTCTGGGGGCCGGGCAGACTGGCCCCTCTCACCAGGGGCAGGGCAGGGGAGCCAGAGCCAGCGTCCGAAGCCTCCTGTCCGGAGCCTCCCAGCGTCCTGGAGCCTTCCCCGCCGCCGCCTCTTCCCCGGGCCCCCTCAGAGGCCAGCTGTCACGGGCTCTCACCCGCAGCACTGCCGCCCAGGGTCACCGGGCTGGCTCACACCCCGGTCGCTCTGGGCACCGGTGACCTTCCCCTCAGCTTTCCCAGGCCATCTGTCCCTGTGTCCCCCGCCCCTCCAGCCTCACCACCCCCGCAAGCCCCAGCTCCGCTCACCCCAGGAGCACCTCCAGGACTACAAGCCTCCCGGGCTCACGGAGGAGACCTGGCGGCGGCCGAGGGAGGTGCCCGCTGCAGGGATTGGCCGCCGGGCGGGGCGGGGCCGGCCTTGGGGGGGCGACTTTCTCTTTCACTTTGGACGCTCTCCGCCTCCGCCTCGGTGGGAGAAGGGATGGGAGGGGGTGTGACAGCTTCGGAGAGGCAGGGCCCAGCCTCAGACACTGGACCAGCCCACGGGCCAGTGGGCCAGACTCAGGCCAAGCCAGCCGAGCCAAGCCAGCCGCCCATAGAAACCCCGGCCCGGGGCCACCACGACCCAGGCTGCCCCGTGGGTCTGCAGGCTGGATCTGTCTGGGGCTCTGAGACCCAGAGGATGGGGCACTCTCTGTGCCCAGCCCCCCGTGGGCCTCTGTGTGGACAATCTGTCCGGTGGGGGTAGAGATGGGTCTGTGCCCACGCCGTCGTGAGACCTGTGTGTCTCCTGGATGAAGCCACGTTTCATAGAAACCTCCCTCTAGGACACAGGAAATAACGTCTATTAAAAAGCTAAGGTTGAGGGGCACCTGGGTGGCTCAGTGGGTTAAAGCCTCTGCCTTCGGCTCAGGCCATGATCTCAGGGTCCTGGGATCGAGCCCCGCATCGGGCTCTCTGCTCAGCGGGGAGCCTGCTTCCCCCTCTCTCTCTGCCTGCCTCTCTGCCTGCTTGTGATCTCTCTCTGTCGAATAAATAAATAAAATCTTTAAATAAATAAAAGAAAAAGCTAAGGTTGGGACGCCTGGGGAGCTCAGACGGTTAAGCACCTGCCTTTGGCTCAGGTCATGATCCCAGGGTCCCAGGATTGGGTCCGTTATCAGGCTCCCTGCTCATCGGGGAGCCTGCTTCTCCCTCTGCCCCTCCTGTGCTTGTGCTCGCTAGCTCTTTCTTTCTTTCTCTCTCTCTCTCATAAATAAGTAAAATATTTAAAAAGGGGGGCGCCTGGGTGGCTCAGTGGGTTAAGGCCTCTGCCTTCAACTCAGGTCATGATCTCAGGGTCCTGGGATGGAGCCCTGCATCAGGCTCTCTGCTCGGCGGGAAGCCTGCTTCCCCCTCTCTCTCTGCCTGGTTCTCTGCCTACTTGTGATCTCTTTCTGTCAAATAAATAAATAAAATCTTAAAAAAAAAAAAATTTAGGG
>JAQQSY010005656.1:0-11531 GCA_028646535.1 Procyon lotor | reverse complement strand
GATTGTGGCCATCATGATCAGCTTTTCTTTTAAAGATTTTTTTTATTTGACAGAGAGAAACACAGCGAGAGAGGGAACACAAGCAGAGGGAATGGTAGCAGGAGAAGCAGGCTTCCTGCTGAGCAAGGAGCCCGATGCGGGGCTCGATCCCAGCACCCTGGGATCATGACCTGGGCCGAAGGCAGCCACTTAACGACTGAGCCACCCAGGCGCCCCATGATCAGCTTTTCTAGGTGCTATGTAAAGCAAACAAGCTTCTCTCATTTTTGGCAATTCTTACTTTTTTTTTTTTTTTTGGAGCGATTTTTTGTGGTTTGCCCCAGCCCAGGTGGATCTAAGCAAAATTGCTGGGGGACTCCTGCTCTGCTAGGGTGGGAGTTGCCAGCGTCAAGCTTAGTCCTCAGCGAAGAGTCTGCCACCACTCCTGTCATGCTGACACCTCACGTCCATGCTAACAGAGCAGATCAGTCATCGCTGCAAGTTCTCATAATGACAATGTTCCATTTTCCTTCTTTTCAAACTGGGACTCCCGCTAGAATAGCTGTTAGAGGAACCAGCTGGGATTCACTGTCATAGCTTGATGCCCACTCTTCTTTAACCCTTTTACTCCAGTTCTCTGCATATTATTATCTGTAGATACGAATCTCTGTTCTTGCTTTCTAGAGAAACAAAGAGGCAGCAGAGTTAAAATTTGCTAGCAAATCATGTGACCACCTATAGTACAAATTTTGCAGATCTCCCTTGCTGCCTGAGTCCTGACATTTCTTCTTTCAGAGAATTAATTTGATTCAAGACTCTGGAAGGCAAGAAAATGAATAAGATATTAATAAGATTGATTTATGCAAAGGAAGCCACAACAATGAATATATTGTGCATTATGCAAACCAGAGGCAACGTACTTCACAACCAGAGTCACTTGAAATCTTAATTACAATGGCTAGGTATTGAAGTACACAGTGATCACAATGTCCCACATTAAGCATTTAACCTCAGAGCTATCAAATACAAAACGTGGATTTGAAAGAAATTTTTAAAAAGCAATGAAAAAGATCACAACAGTGAAATTGTAATGAATTTATATGTATCTCTTGACTTAACAAGTATGACAAGATGACAAGTGATAAGACACTCCTGACGTGTGACTTTCTGCTCCACAACACACCTCATATGCCTAATGAGGATATAACCTTTCCTATTATAATACAGCTCACGCCCCACTGGGGAGTGAGGCGGCCATCAGTGCATTCTGTGTAATAGATGGCTATGGAATGAAACCACCTCTATTTAGCTGTGGCCTTTTGGTGAAACAACAGTGAAATTTCCTACAATAAGAGTAATGTTAATAATGCCTTGCATTTACTTAGTGTTTTACAGTTACCAACTGTTTGAGATAAAGGAGAACAAAAGCGGTCATTTATTCACAGTTGTGTGTGTGTGTCTCAGGCACCTTCTTAAGTGTATTCCGTGCACTTTGTTGGTTTAACTCTTACAACAGCTCTGTCACGTAGCCATTGTTTTTCACATTTTCCAGACGAGAAACTGAACTTTGAGAGATTAAGCAACTTAACTGAGATCATGTAACTAGCAAGAGGTCAGAGCTGGGATCTCTGTGACCACAAAATCTGTTGTCAAAAACAGTGTTAAACTGCATCATTTGATGTCACAGCAAATACATTCTCATAGTAAATAATTATAGCTGCTCTCTATCATGCTTCCAAAGTGTTGTACGCTGTTATGATATGAAAAATAATATATTTACATAAAAGGAAAAAAATAGAAAAAGCTGTTGCCTGGCTAAATTTTTTTCTCTTCATTTGCGTAATTATCTCTGATGCCTTCTGTACGCTCATACACTAACACTTCAGACACAGCTTGCCAATCCTTAGCCTGTCCCCTGCTGTCCCTTATCCTGGAAATCCCTCTGGCTACCCAGTCATGAGACAAGCTATGTTCAATATGAGACACTATTCCTCCATTACAAATATTCCACTGTGTGTGTGTGTGTGTGTGTGTGTGTGTGTGTGTGTGTGTGTGTGTGACAGAGAGAGAGAAAGAGAGGCTGAGAAAGAAAGAGATCAGGTCCAAGCAGAGCCAAGTTTAACAAGATCACATACAAAGGGAACAATTGGTTTTTTCTGTGGCAAAGGTGGTAGCTCCCAGGCACTACTTCTGAGGTTTTCTTGAGTTGTGCTCAGATATTATTCACATTCATTCATTTATTCACTCATTCAATGGCTAATATTGGAGCATCAACTCTACACAAGGCTTTGTGCTAGATGCTATGTTTTTACAAGTTATGTGATTTGCAAGCTGTGTGATGACAAGTACCGTTACGGATGTATTCCTTGCCTTCAAGGAGCTTATAGTCCAGATAGGAGCATAGATATTGCCCAGTTTGGTACATATGAAGACACAGGTTTTGCAAATGGTAATAAAGCCTAAGTCAGAGACCAGCAAAGAGCAAAGTAGCCTTTGGGAGTGGGGGGAACACTAGCCCCAAACTCCTGAAGTTTCCATCTTGGCTAGGGGTCAGAAATTAATACAATATCCAGCATTTTTCAGTTTGTATTTCATTCTCTGGATTTCACTCTTGTTTGTCTTCACTTTTGCTGGTCACCTTTTTCCATTCAGTCTTACCTGCTTAGTGAGTTTGGGAGGACGACCGAGACACATAGAGTTCCACTCCTTTCACTCCCTTTCTCTTTGGGAGCTTCTGCCCACCAGAACAACATGCCCTTGTCTGCTTCTCTGTGCTCCAACTCTGGTCTCTGGGAGGGCCTGAGGATTTCAGCCCAGCCTGAGACTGAGCGGGTCAGTCTGTCTAATTCTGTGGTGCAATATTAAAAACACTTTGTTGCTGAACATTGAAGCCACATTCTTCCATAACAACTTAAAGAATACTAAAGGTATTAAAATCACCCCAGGGCATTTTACTCTCTGGTATGATTTCTCAAATGGCTCAGGGAAACATTTGAGTGGGGAGAGACTGATGTAAATTAAGTTCTATACTGATCATAACAAGTATCTTCTTAAACATCTCTACTTTAGTGGAAGACTAAGAAACATGGAATTATTCGCCTACCCCAACTGTCAAAATGATTACTGCCTGTTATTTTATTTCCTTCAGCAATGTCATTCCTACAGCAATTTTTGAATAAAAGTAATGCTGGAATGAAAAGTCAAAAAAAATCGTTCAGGGACACCTGGGTGGCTCAGTGGGTTAAAGCCTCTGCCTTCGGCTCAGGTCGAGATCCCAGGGTCCTGGGATCGAGCCCCGCGTCAGGCTCTCTGCTCAGCGGGGAGCCTGCTTCCCCCTCTCTCTGCCTGCCTCTCTGCCTGCTTATGATCTCTCTCTGTCAAATAAATAAATAAAATCTTAAAAAAAAAAATCGTTCAGCGTTCAGTTATTGATCTCTAATTCCTCTTTGACCTTTACTTCTTTCTTCATGGTAAATTTGACTTGTGACTTCTTAAGAATGGGCTATCCTTGTTCTGTAATATTAAGCCATGAGATTCATTTCATTTTTTAATCATTATATAACATTTGTACAGGAAAGTTCACAAAATATAAATTCCTACCAGCATGAATTGAATTATTGAATTCTTTGAGTTGTCCCTGGACGTCCACTGGACGTCCTCTGGACATTCAAAGTACAAATTTGGACGAGGAAAATAATATGAAGGTTTTGCTTTTATATTTTTTTATTTCTTCATTTGTCAATGAATCCAGGAAGCTCTGACCTCAGCTAAAGTTCTGATCCTTTTTTCTCATCTGAGCAGCGCGGCTCTCAGCACGCCCTCAGTGTGCTCCCAATGTACACCTCCCAATGTGTGAATTGCCTCTTACTGACCATGTGGGTGCTATGAAAACTGCTGTTTCCTCTTACCTCATCAGCATCTGTCATCATGATGTGTAAGTGTGGAAAGTTCATAGAGAGAAGCTGTCAAACTGATAATATCATTGTATTTCCTTAGGGACTTAGGAGGGTTCGAGGGGGAAAAAGGGAACATTTAATCACCTTTTCTTTTTTTCATTTTAAGTGATATGAGTTATATTTTCATAGATGCATCCTCCAGTTTACTTAACTGAGAGCTGCAGCTTTGCTTGATTAACTCGAATCCGAATACAATCAACTCTTCCTCTAAACCATAGACATGTGCAATTTCTACCATACAAATTTGCATTTGCTAGGTGTTGTTTTTGTATTCATTCATTCATTTATTGAATATTCAGTTAAGTCCTTCGGTAGGTCCTGGGAATGCAAAAATGAATAGAAAACAGAATTATAACAAAGTAATAAGCTGTAGAATAAATTTAAGGTGTAGAAGTGGGAGCATGGAGGAGAAAGTGCCCAAGACCAGACTAAAGTCAAGAGGGGAGACTTCACCATGAAGAGAGAAGGAAAAACACTTTGGAAAGAGAAGTTATCTGCAGAGGATTTGGGGGTTCAAGGGCACAGTGGAACAGGTGAAGGTAAAATTCACGGGTGACCAGATAGGAATGTGGGAGGCCAACTAGGTAGAAATGAGAGTAGGGGAAAAGATGGTTGATCTCAAGGGCTTGCATTTTGGGTGACCACGCAGGGCTGAGGAAGATTAACTGGCCTCAAGGTTCCAACATGAGTTATAGGAAAAAGCTGTTTTGGAGATGCCTGGACTTGAGCTAGTTTTTAAAAATACTCTTGGGAATGCTATTGGGGTCAATACTGCTCTCTATCAGTTAGAAAGGAGAACTGTTGGAGAGCGAGGATGGTCAAAAAGAGCTTGCACTTCAGAAAAAGGATTTCTGAAGTAACTGGATTGTGATCAGAACTATCCTCTTACAGTATACGAATGTCAGCTTAAATTCTTTCACATGTTTGTGTCTCTGTCATCTTTTTTTGGGGGGGGTCATCTTTTTTTTTTCTCTCTAAGTAATATGGAAGATGTTACCTTTCAGGAATCATACTTCTAATGTGTGAATTACTTCTCCAACCCTCACTACACAGTACAGAAATTTTATATATTTTGTGACAGGATTTAAGTATATGACATAATCTCTTTTGGTTTTTAACTCCCTCAAAGCTAAAATTTTAATCGTCCTTAGTCATTAGCTCATATTTAGCAATCACTTAGGAAATGTTTCTTGAGCTATAAAAACAGAGCTAAACTGAACAGTGGGAGCTCAGGTGTTGCTGTCTTCCGTGAGCCTAAGGAAGGCAAAAGAACAACACACTACCCCTGGCATGGAAACCAAACAAGCCTGCATGAATGTGAACTCCTATTGCCTTGATCTGTAGACATCCAATATAGATGCTTAACGTCTACCTTCCATCCCAAGGAGAATATTCTCTGTGCAATAACACAATATGCTAAGAACTGTGAAACCTAAGAGCTGTAAATATTAATGATTTTTCTTTCCTCTGCCCTGTAAGCCTAGCCTAGACTTTAGGATAAAAATGAGAGAAGTTTTTCCTCGTCTACGTGACACTGTCAACCTTATTGAATGCCTTGTAGGGGAGGAGGAAAATTCATCATAGAAACTGACTAAGTATTTTCTATTTTTTTGTGAGGACACTTGTCTCTAGGATATTTCACATTGTGTGAAAACTGTGTGTTGGTAATCCATGATCTCCAGAGCCCAGAGGGATATTTTTAATGAACAGAGAAGGAAGCAATATGATGTGGAGTGACAATTACCTGACAATGATTTTTATCTTCTGCTTTGATTTTTTAAAAAAAGGTTTTAAATTTTAAAATAGTTATAGGTTGGCAGAAATATTGCACAGAGAGCACAGAGTTCCCATATACTTTGCACCCAGTGCCTCTTATTATAATCTTAATACGGTACATTCGTCACTGTTAATGAACCACTATAGATATAATTAATTGAAGCACATACTTTATTCAGAATTCCTTAGTTTTCCTCCACTGTCCATTTTCTTTTCCAGAATGTCATCCTTAAATGTAATGACACTACGTTATATTTAATCATCATGTCTCTTTAGGCTACTTCTAAAACTTGGACATGTTGTATCAAATAATAGAAATTATGGTGACTAAGCGTGTATTGGGTGGATTTATATTAATTGGGCAAGAAGTTGCACTCTGTCAGTGTCTGCTGTTGCTACAGGTGTCAGGGCCTTAAAATTCCTCTAATGATCTTGTCTTCACCTCCTTTCTTGGTTTGAGACTTCCCTAAGGGCCCCTCAGAAAGAGCCTGGAGTTTTCAGCTACAATCCGCTCTTCTTATACTGGAATCCTGTTGGTACTGTGATAAAGTGCGGAAGTGAAATAGCATTCTAGCTTCTTGTGGTTAAATCTTGGTCTTTTAATGGGCCCGTGCCTTGGGGTTGTGACCTTCCTAAATATTTCTCCTCTCTTGCACCCTATTCCTTCCTCTCGCTTCACTATTGCCAATCTCTTGAAGCCTGATTTCTGTTGACTCTGCTTTATCTCCTTTGGTGAGTTCATTCAATAAATATTTATGTAGGGTCTGCTATGTTCCAGGTACTGCTTTGGCACTGGGGGAATGATTTAGTGTTAAGAAAAAATTGATGTTGCAGGGGAAATTGAGGATAATATCTAGAGCGATGTCTTTGATTAGGAGCTAATGTATGTGATTCTGTTTACAAGCAGAGAGATTGGCTTTAGATAGTACCTGTATAGTTGATAGTAGGAGCTTATGACAGGAAAGACGACAATAATTTGACCCAGATGCAAACAGCTTGGTTGATTCATCTTCATGAGGGACCGAAGCCAAGAAAGTCATCAGAAACAGATAGCTATTCATTGTCTCTCTTTCTTTTTTTTCCTCTCTCCCTTTCTCTGTGTCATTCCTGAGCTTCATGGTTTCTTGTAACTCTGCCTGTTTGCTTCATTCTTTATTGTCTAAAGGGTGACATCCAATGCTTATGCAGGGCTGTGATAAGAAATGTCTCCAGCAAAATTCTCCCAGGTCATTAACTTTAGAGCTTAGAGTTGCTATGTCTCATTTAGAAACTTCTGGAAAAGAGAACTACATGATTTTCCCATCTGAGGTTAAGTGTCTATCACTGTTTCAGTTACTAATAGCCAGTAATTTGCCCCACTGCTCACTTTGCAACGACTGAAGAACAAATATGAACAGGTTCTGTAAGAGTATGTGGATTTGAGGAAGAAATGATTTAAACATCTTGCCAATGTGTGTGTGTGTGTGTGTGTGTGTGCGCGCGCGCGCACGTGTACAGGGTAGGCAGGTAAAACAAAGTTAATCTGTACATTTCATTTTCCATTCTTAAAAATATGGCTCTACTCAAGTGAACTTAAGATTTGATTTGGGAATTAAGAACCCGAGAATAGGGAAATTATATTTTAAGCTATACTTTAAATTATTAGTACATATTTTCTTACTGAAAATAAGGTTGAATTCCTTACTCAAAACATAGTTAAATATATATTGCCAAGTGAATTCTACAGTGTGGGGATGAACCGTGGCCCTCTAGGGACAGAAGCAATTACTCCTCTGCTTCTCATCCTTTTACCCAAAATGTCTTTTTAAAACTAGTCTTTCAGCCCAGGTGGAATCTGCTGTTATGCTTGATGACCACTTATGATAAAAACAAACACTGCTTTGTTGAAACACTTGCTAAAACCAGCTGAATTATTTAGACAATTGGACAATGTTGGAACTATTACTGAAAAAAAGATTTTGTCCCTTTGGCAAAAACAAAATTGTATAAGCAGTAAAATGCCATAGGACAAAGTTCTATTTTGGATTTGTGAATATTAATATTTCTTTAATCATTAAGTGTTATAATTGCACAGTCTGTCCAGAAAACAATGTAGCTTAAGTTTAGAAAACTGCTTTCATTTGGTAAGAGCCCTAAATAGGGAAATAGGTAACTTTCTTTCTGTCAGTATGGTTTTTTTTTTAAGAATTTATTTATTTATTTGAGAGAGAGAGAGAGAGAGAGAGAAAGCATGGGGGGGGAGGGCAGAGGGAGAGAGAGAAGCAGACTCCCTGCTGAGCAGGGACCCCAACCCGGGGTCCAGAAATCAAGACATGAGCCCAAGGCAGACACATAACTGACTGAGCCACCCAGGTGCCCCTCTGTCACTATGCTTTATTGGCACATGTGACTTACCAGTTGTCCCCAGAATCTAGTCTCCCCTTCTTCCTTACTGATAGAGCCCCCAATTTTTATCTAGACACAAGCAATAGGAATAAATACTACATTTTCTGGTTGTCACTCCTTATAGCTGTATATGTCTATAAATAACTTCCAAGAAGTTTCCTTAAAAGGAGCATTTGTGTCCTTTTTCACTCCTTGTTGGTTTCCCACTGGCTGGGATGTGTATATTGGGATGTGATGGTTTAGTAGCAATATTGGACAATAAAGTAGAAGCCACAAATTGAGGATCAAAGCAGCAGAATACAAGGAGCTTGGGTCCCTACACGTCTAAGCTTTTATGTCTCCCCAGACTACTTTGTTACTGAATTGGTTCTCTATGGCCACAATAATGCTAAGTAAGAAACGTTCACAAAACCTCAGCAGTCTACAGAAACACTTATTTCTCGTACATCTGCAGAGTTCAGCTCATCTGGGATCTCTCCTGTTTCTTGAGGTCCACTGAGAATTGACTGAGTTAGGCTGGGTTCAAATGGGGCGCTTGGTATGAATCAGCTCTGTTCCATGTGTCTTTCATCCTCCAGCAGTGGTCGGGCACATCCTTCTCAAGGAACAACAGAGGCACAAAAGAATGAGTGGAAACATGAAGACACCTTAGGGCTTAGGCTTGGAATCCTGTTGCCCAAAACAAGTCACAAGGCCAGCTCAGATTCAAGACATGGATTCTACCTTCTTAGTGAGAGGAACTATAGGTTACCTAACAAAGGGGATGATATAGGAAAGGAGAAGAACAAGGCTCTTCTTGCAATCTTTCTCATTTTTGACTTCTTTTATGTCAGAGACAAACTGTCTTGTTGAAGCTACTGTAATTCAGCTTACTTTCATTTTGTTTTTGTTACATGTAGCTGACCCTAATCCTGATTGATTCACTGAACTCTCATTGGAACGGAATTTCCCAAGGACAAGGATTTTTGCCTCTTTAAATTCACAGCTCTATGCGCAGAATGGAGCAATGCTAGTTCCATAGTAGGCATTCAATGTTTATTGAGAGAATAAATAAATGATATGGCAATTAGATTTACTATTTTAGAAAAGAGCCCATCTGTAGAAAGAACACAAACATGAAGAGTAGCAACACCCCCAAACAAACAGGATTATGAATAGCTTTAGAACCAAATTAGATTGCTATAAAATAAATATTTTTTTAAAATGCTGATGTGTCTTAAAATAATTTGGTGACTATGGCAGATACTATAATTTGGCTCAATTCCCATTCCAATCCCTTTTATCTTGATGTCTAGAACCATGAAGACTAAAGCTAAAATCTTCATTTTCACATTCCCTAGCAACTATGGTGCTGCAAGAAATCGAGTTTCCCCTAGGCTGACCCACCTATAGTTGGTTCAGAGGTAGCAGTGAGCAACACGGATGGTGAGGTGTGCAGGTGTATCTCCCAGTGTGACTGATGGTAGAGGTGCCTGGTGCTTCCATGTTTCTGGCTTGGGTCACAGGTATAGAGTGATGAGGGCCGTACAGTTGCATTTTGTCCAGTGGTGTCTTTCAGCTTTTCCCCTGTCTGCTCTCTTCTGGCTGTGTGGTGTTCAAACCTAGGACTTGGACATTCCAAGATAATCTCTACACTATGCACTATTTCTAAAAGAACTTTTTACTCTCAACCAGATGGAGTAGATTCTGTCATCTGCAATTACTTTCAGAAACAACCAATGATTTGATTGTTTATATTAGCACCAATATGCTAAGGCGCCATGTTTTGGATCTTCAGTTAAAATGTGGTGGATGCTTATTTTTGGTTAAGGATAGAGGTGGAGAAACATCATAATTGGGCACACATTAAAGATATGTCTTTGATTTTTTTGTTTATTTAAGAAATATTTCTTTGGCTAGCAAAAAAGGTGACATTACAAAATGGAATATATAATCAAGGCATCAGGAGGTAGAAATTATTAAAATTTCAAATGTGTTTTCAATAATTATTTTCTATATCAATGAAGTATAAAGACCAAACTATTTTAATTATTGTTCCTTTTTTCTGCATGCCCTTTCTTATATCCTTGAACAGATTTTTTAATTCCACACAAAACACTGATAAACATGAAAATATTAGAAATAATGCACTTACTTTCAATGATCTTTTTAGTATGAGAAGTGCTTCTAAATAAAGTAAACTGATCTCCAAAACATTTTTGTTTATTTTGAATAAATGGATATAAACCCACAGGTAGCACATAATTGCCAGATAAACAAATACGGATTTATACACGTAAACTTACAGCTGGCCCTCTTAGCCTCAGCATTAATGATTTTGAGCTGTATAATCCTTTGCCACAGGGGGTTCTCCTGAGTCTTGAAAGATGTTCAGCAGCACCCTTGTGCTCTCCACACTAGATGTCAATAGCAAACACCTTCCCAAGCTGTGACCATCAAAAATGTCTCCAGACATTGACAAATGTCTGTGGAATGAAATTATTCCCTTTCCCCCATATAACTTGTTGAGAACCACTGAAAATTCTATTAGCAATTTCTAATGGAGCCTTTAACAATATTTTTCATGGAACACTTGGATGGCTCAGTCGGTTGTGTCTGGTCTGCCTTCAGCTCAGATCATGACCCCAGGGTCCTGGGATTGAGCCCCGCATGGGGCTCCCTGCCCAGTGGGGAGTCTGCTTCTCTCTTTGCCCATTGCTCCCCCTGCTTGTGCGCTCTCTCTCTCTTTCTGACAAATAAATAAAATCTTAAAAAAATAATTTTTCACGATTTGAAGAAAATATCTTAACGCATGAAATATGCACCACATAAACATGTCAGTATCATATTAAGGGCTTGTAATGGAACCGATGCTTCTTTCCACTTTTTCACTTTATTGCACTAGGCATATGAAGTGGTGTTCTGCAGATCAGATCTAGATGAGCAAACTGTCAACTAGATAAAGACAAAAAAGCCAGAAATGTATACAACAGAAAAAGAAAACAAAAAGCTAGAGGCACCTAGTAATTACCCGGGATTCATTTTTGAGTCCGTGGTGTTTTTATTTTAATTTCTGGGAATCGTCTTGGTGGTTGGAATCTAGTCCTGGGGGTTGAATGAAAAATCATATTTTTTTCTCAGCAGCTGAAAGGAAAAAATGACTGTTTACCTGAGTTCTGTTCTCAAGCATGTGGAGTGGCCTTTGGGCTGTTTTGTCACCGCTGTTTGTTTACGAGTTTGAGGATCCTGCTCTGGGAGGGCTTTCGGGCTGCCGGAGTAGTTCTGAGACCTCAGAAATAATAATTAATTTTTAAACACCCTGTCAAAATAAAAATGTTTTTCTGACTCAACAAACATTTGTTTTAAACTCAACATCAAGGATTTTCTATGAAAATGAAAGTTTCAACATTTAGGACTCCCAGGGAAAGATATATTTTTTTAAGTATGGTACCAGCA
>JAQQSY010005655.1:0-11533 GCA_028646535.1 Procyon lotor | reverse complement strand
CTCAGGTCACGATCTCAGGGTCCTGGGATCGAGCCCCATGCGGGGCTCCCTGCTCAGTGGGCAGTCTGCTTGTCCCTCTCCCTCTGCCTCTCCGCCCCTCCCTGCTCATGTGCTCTCTTTCAAATAAATAAAATCTTAAAACAAAAATAGAAAGATTTCTTGGGACGGCAGCGGATGACCTCTGACCAGACACTCTCCCAAGGTGTCCGGGCAGGCCTGTGGACCTTTCTCACTGCTGCTTCTCTCTCACGGGGAGACAACGTCCTTGTCTGCATTTCCCAAACCCCCGAGGAAGAGAAATTCTTGCTTGATGGTGGCCTTTTGGAAACAGTCTCATCATGATCCTGTAACAGATCTTTTTTTTCAGTTGTTTTTTTCGAATGGTTAGAAGTTTCAGAATCCACAATTCTTTCTTTCATCTGAACGAGCGTCTAGCTCTGGATTCCTATCCAAATTCATGGCCTCTGAATTTGCAACCTTACAGGCTGTCTTATTGGATAACATTTGTTTCCAAATAGTTCTTTTGAGATAACAACACTGTTTTAACACATGTTTGAAGTTCTGCTATTTTTCCAAAAAGTTCATCAGCTATTGCTTCCTGTTCATACCTGCACTGTATCTCCCCAAAAGCTCCTGACTGAATCTTCCGTGTTCTCTTGCTGTTTTCACTATTCTGCTTTGGGGCGGCTGCCAGCGGGGGCTCCAGGGGCCATGCGGGACTCCAGCTCCAACTTTGTGGGGAGAATCCTTCTTCCTAAGTCACGAGTGCCGAGAAATGTCACTTGGCCACTTTCAGTCCGAGGGTCCTCGTTTAGCACCATCACACAATTTGGAATTGCAGTGCTACTTCTGTTTCGTGTGAGTAAGTTTTGAATTTTGCTGCCTGTCCAATTTTTGTAAAAATGATGTACTCAGTACGTGATCTCCAATGCTTTTGATCCTGGTAAATGCGGACTAGAGATGCGAAGTGCCTTGGAGGTCTCCCTCCTGACCGTCCCTGTTATTCCAATGTGTCCTGAAGTGCTTTCCCACCGCTGTGCACCTTCCCTCCAACGCGGAACAGGAGAACCAGAAAAGGTCCTTCCTGGCACCGAGGGTCCAAAGCACTAAACATGGAAAACCTGACTCTTGATCGCGATGCTTTCAAAGAATGATCCCGATCAAAAGAGGGAAATGTGAAAATTAATAAAAGGAAACCTCGCGTAGCGTGGAGCCAGGAGGCCGGCAGTAGGGGTGGCCACGCCAACAGGTGGACTCGCAGCCCCGCGGGGGGGCCAAGGAGCCGCGGCTGGGCGGTCAGAACGCCCCCCCAGCCCGCCCCCTCGCCCTCCCCTCTGTTCCCAGGGCTTGCCTTTGGTTTGGTCGTGGCCGGCTCGTCCTAGGTCGCAATCTTATTCCAGAACAAACCCATTCTGCGTGCGAGATAACCGGCAGTGTCAGCCCTGCCGATACACGCGCCCGCACACGGACGAGCGGCGGCGGGTTTGAGCGGTGGCCCCGCGCCGAGCGACCACCCACCGCGTCCTCAGGCCGCCCGCCCCGCTCGGGCTCCTCGTCCCGGATTCGCCTCTTCCGCACATCCGTGCGCACGGGTCGTGTGGGACCGAGACTGCGCAGCACGTTTTCACGGTGCGAGCGCCCCGGAGCCCTCGAGGGCGGAGGAGGTCCCGCTGCTGGGCTACCCGTGCCCCGTGGGGCGCTTCGGGCTCCCCTTCGGCGACCGCCGGGAGGGCGGCTACCGACCGCGCGGCCCGTGACGGCGCGGGCTCCGCCTCTCGCGCGGGCCCACGAGTGGACCGAACCTCGGAGGAGCGGCCCCGGGGCTTCAGAGTGGCTCAGGGTGGGCCGAGGATGCCCGAAGCCGGGAGTCCGCGCCACTCTGCCCGCGGAGACCCGGGGGGGGCCCGCAGCCTGGGGCCCCGAGCTGCGGGCGCGGGGAGGCGTCCAGACGGTCTGGGTGCGGGCTCGCGGCGGGACGGCGCCCCGGGGCAGCGCGGGCGGGGCCGGGAAGGGGCGAGAGGCTGGAGGGGCTCGGCTCCGGCCGCCGGGGCACGAGAGTCCGGGGCGGCCCCCACCGCGGCTCCCGGGAGAGCCGGCTCCCGCTTCCTAGCGACCCGGCGGCATCCTTCCCGGCAAGCACCGCTTCGCACGCGCCGCCTCGGAGACTACGAGGCCCAGCGTGCCCCGCGGCCCAGGCGCGCGGACTACAAGCCCCACAATGCACAGCCCACCCCTTCCTCGCCGCCCCCAGCCCCTGCTCTCCCGAGACCCCGCCGAGGCAGCGCCGCGACCCCTTCCCGGCGCTCCCTGCGCCGTGCGCCGCGCGGCCTCGCGGTGACCCGCAGTGCGTGGGGTCAAGGCGCGGGGCGGAGCGGCTGGGCGGCCGCCATGCGGAGGGGCGAGCGCAGAGGCGCCGGGGGCCCGCGGCCGGGGTCCCCTGTGCCCGCGGGCAAGGCCTCGCTGGAGGAGCCGCCGGACGGTGCGGCCGCGGGCCGAGCGAGCGGGCCGGGCGCGGGCCGCCGCAGCACGGAGTCCGAGGTCTACGACGACGGCACCAACACTTTCTTCTGGTGAGGGGCCGCCGGGGGCGTGAGGGGCCGCCGGGGGCGTGAGGGCGCGGGCGCCGGGGGTTGGGGTGGACGGGCGCCCGCGCGCCCCCGGGACGGCCCCCGCCCGGCCCCGCCGCGGCCGGCCTCGCCGCGGGTCCGGCCCCCCGTGTCCGGCCCCTGCCCCGATCCCGGGGGCGCTCGGCTCCAGGGTCGCGGCGGCCCGCCGTCCCGAGCCCCTTTTCTGGCGTCTGCTGCTCCTGTTGCTGAAATGGTGTCTGCTCCCCCGGGCACGGAGCGGTGACCGGCGCCAGCGACACTTCCCACGTGCCGGGACTTGGGCGGGTGTTGACTTTGTCAAATACAGCTCGGTCTCTTTTCGGTTGCTGCTTGCGGAACCAGCTCTCCGAGCCCTGCGCGGCTCAGTCCGGGCCAAGCCGCGGGGTCGGGCTGTCCCCCAGCTGCCTTAACGGGTGTCGGGGAGGAAGAGGCCCCCAGGAGCAGCGTCTGCCCTGCCAGAGCCCGTGTTGGAGACTTGGTGCTCTCGCTTTGCGCTGAGTTTGGCCAGAGGGCTCCGTGACCTTGGGGTAGCCCTTCACCTGTCCGAGCCTCCCTCTCCTCCTTGGTAGGAGAGATGAACCCCGCGTCCTCGAAAGCATGCTTCGTGAGGGTTGGGGGTTGATTTTTCCTCCCTGGGTGCTCAGTTCCTGTCCAGCTAAACAGTACAGTTTCAGCGTTTCGGACTTGGGGTCGGCCCTGGGGCGACAGAGGTGAGGTGGGTGTGACCACCAGCTGCCAAGGGAATGCCACCTGGAAGCCCCTTTTCAGAGAACCCCGTTGTGGGATTGTCGCGGAAGATCTGATGAGGGAAGGAGGAGGGTCTGCCAGGGGGGTAACTGCCTGTTTTGGGGAAAGGCGCTGCCCCAGGGTAGAAACCGCGGCCCAGCCGCACCTGGGGCTCAATGGGGTCCTGGTTTTTATCAGAGTCAGGACACGTGCAGCAAGGGCGGTGTTCATAGGGGAGCAGCCCTGCATCTGGACAAAATTGGGGTCTTCCCTGTGGGGGCCAGCAGCTGCTGCACAGGATGGCTACCAACTCTGCCTTGGGTAGCCAGTGGGAGGGACAGAGGGACTGCGCGCCCTATCAAGGGAGTCGTGGCCCGAATGCCCAGAGCACTCGTGGACCCTGCCGGGCCTGCCGCACACAGGTCCGGCCTCTCCACTAGCACGTCCCCTTCCAGCTGCAGGAGGGAGGGTACCATCCTGAAATGCGGGGGCTGTGCTGGCTTCCTGTTTCCTGTTCATTGACATATTTGGGGGGGGCCCCACCTGGGTGCCAGGTACCGTTCTGCGGATTTCAGCAGGGAACTAAGCAAGAAGCTGAGGTTTGGGCATGAGCCTGGAGCTTCGGAAGGCGCGGGATGTCCTGCTGAGGGTTGCAGCACCGGCAGAAGCCGGGGGCACTCATCTCCCCCATGCAGTGAGAGGCCTGTGCCGATCGCTTTAGAAGCACAGACTGGCACCCGCCCCTCAGGTCCTGCCCACAAGGGGGCTTGGTCAGTTGGGAGTTGGACTCACAGATGCCTGCTTACCTGTGAGGAGGGCTGGTGGGGACCAGGAAGGCTTTCCAGGGGGGGAGGGTCACGGGGCTGGCAGGTTTCAGCTACCTGCCCGCTGGGTCTCCTGGGGGAAGGCTCACGTCTCCCCACCACAGGTGTGCGGTGTGCCGTGCCTGCTGTGCCGAGCCGTGCGGTCTGGGTCTGTGCAGGTTCCTGCTGCATCCCAGGCCTCCCGTCACCTGGGTAGGGGAAGGGGCTTCACATTGCCTCAAGGCATCCAACCGGATGCCTGCTTGGTGAGAATTACTTATTCTTACCTGCAGAGCTTAGCCTCGCGCCACCTTCTGAATCTCTTCTCGCTGACTTGCTGTGTCAGGGTCGAAATACTTTTATTTTGTGTTTTAGAGAATTTTAATAATGTTATAAAAAAATTCATGTAAAGACTAAAAGTATGTGTTTGTGGAAATGATTTTGTGTTCCAGAATCGCTCAAAGGAACTTTTGTATGATTCAAAACCTTGTTTTTAGGATTTTCACAAAATACGCCCCATGCTGGTGGTTGTACTGGGCCGTGGAGGACTCTGGGTGTCCCTGTTAACACTTTTCAGCCGCAGGGTATGTGATTAGGGTTCAGGGCTTGCCTGTGCCTTGGAGCTTGAAGCTGGGCTCCCAGAAACCCGGCCCAAGGGGTGGGGTGTGAGGACTACCGGGGTCTCCAGTGGGAAGAACAGCGCCTCTTCTACCATCTGTGGTTTCCAGTGTGGAACATCCGGACGCAGTGGAGAACACAGAGTCAGGGTCGGCACAGAGATGTGCTGCCTCTCACTTTCTAAAGATGGTTTAGGAGACACTTGGAGACTTGTCCTTAAGAGGTGCTACCGAATGTTGCCACCTGGAGACGTTGGCTGAACTGCTGCTGGATTAGCACACTTCCTAACCAGCTCCTGAGGCAGGAGGGGGGGGGGTTCTCGCTCCCTGGAGGTGACATTCTGGGGGTGCATGCAGCTTACGCCGCCGGGCCTGGGGGGAGCGCTCTCAGCGACCGCAGGACCCTGCTGTCTGCAGTGGGTCGCACGGCAGCTGCAGGAGTGTGCGGAGGTGATGTGAGTGCCCAGGTTCCAGAAAATGCCTTTCTCGGTTGTGGCGGGCAGGGGTTTACCAGCTTTGCCCACATCTGGGTGGCTTGGCTCAGCAGCTGATGCCTTTTTGATCATGCTGGTCAGCAGGCTGGGAGGGTCACTGTCTCGACCGCAGCACCTCTTGCGTGCCTGGGGCAGGCCCTCTGGCTTTGGCTTTTCCTGGCCGAGGCTTGTGCTCTCAGTGTGCCGGCCACACCTTCGTGTTGTCTCTGATCCGGTCGGCGGGCCTGCCTTTCTGCCCACTTGGCCTAATGGGTGTGGTCATCTCTGGGGACTGACATCTGGGTATTTTCCATCCGCAGGGGCAGGGAGCCAGCTGTCCTCACACCCTCGCCCTGCTCAGTGACTGGGGAGTCACAGGATTTGTGGCTTCTCTTGTCCTGTGCCTGGATCACAGGACCCAAACCTCCCCTGAGTTATCTTCTAGTCTCTAAGCCAAAGGAGGCCTCCGGGAGGGGCAGGGAGGTCCACCTGTGGAGTGTGGGTGCCGTCCTGAGTGGGCCCTCTCTTCCCACACATGGAAGTGGTGCTGTGTGCAAGGCAAGGGAGTCGTTTTGGGTTTTATTTGGGTTTTTATGAAACTTACAAAGGTAACATTTTCTTACCTACACCAAACTTGCAAGTCAGTATTTCTATTCTCATTTTGAAGGTGAGGAAATTAAACCTAAAAGATGAAAAAAGTTACTCAAGACCACAAGTGTACTGAGTTGCAAAGCTGATAATAAAATCCATACTTTCCCACTGTGTCTCATTGCCTCTCCAAGGAAAAAAGTCAGAGTGGGAAACAAACATTACAGGACATAGTCAAAGGAAGGCACAGGCCATGGCTTGAGCAGTTAGAATTAACGGAGCTCTGTCTCCCCGGGAGGCTGCCCTGGGACTCCATTGCCGCACGTTGCCTGTTGACAGTGCTGTCGGGGCTAGAGCCCGGGCCTTGCAGACGCTGCTTCGGCTTCCTGACGGCAGGTAATCTGCCCCTGCGATTCGGCCCTTCAAGAACTGGGCTGGGGCACCCGGGGGCTCAGTCGGTTAAGCCTTCGGCTCAGGTCATGATCCCAGGGTCCTGGGATCGAGCCCCACGTCGTCGGGCTCTCTGCTCAGCAGGGAGCCTGCTTCCTCCTCTCTCTGCCTGCCTCTGCCTGCTCGTGATCTCTGTCAAATAAATAAAATCTTTAAAAAAAATTTAAAAATAAATAAATACTTAAAAAAAAGGCAACTTTATTATTTTCCAACCTGTAGCCATCAACCTGTTCTCTGTGTTTGGCTCTTCTGTTTTGTTTAGAGAGAGCGAGTGCACACGTGTGTGCGGGCTGGCGGTGGAGGGGGGAGGGAGACTCTTGAGCAGGTTCCACGCCCAGCGTGGAGCCCGACGTGAGGCTCAGTCTCACCACCCCAAGACTGTGACCTGAGCTGAAATCAGAGTCGGATGCCCAGCCTACTGAGCCACCCAGGCACCTCTGAGTTTGGTTTTCGTGAGAGATCGCACAGGGTTTTGTTTCTTACTCACTTAACACAGTGCCGTCAGGTTCCGCCCACGCTGCAGGTGTCGGGGTTCTTCCTGTTTGTGGCTGAGTGGGGTTCCCTTGTATGCATACACGTTTGCTTTGTGCATTCATCTGTGGACGGACACTTGGGCTGCTGCCACATCTTGGCCGCTGTAAAGAGCACCGCGGCGACCCGGGGCACAATCTCTTCAACTTGGGTGTATTTGTTTCCTCCTGGTACCCAGTAGTGGAATTCTTGGATCTTATGGTAATTTTATTTTAATTTCTGGAGGAGCCTCCCTCCTGTGGTCCAGGGTGGCTGCCCCAGCCCGCACGCCCCCCAGCAGTGAAGAGGGTCCCCCTCTGCCCGCATCCTCGCCAACCCCTGTTCCCTGACTTGTTCGCTTTAGCCGTTCTCACAGGGGCGACGTGGTGTCTCACCGTGCTTTGGATCCGCGTTTCCCTGTCTCTGTTGGCCACTCCGTGTCTTCTTTGGAAAAGTGTCTATTCATGTCTTCTGCCTGTTTCTTATCTGCATTATTTGTTTTTGGGTGTTGGTTTGATAAGTTCTTTACATATTTTGGATATTAGCTCCTTGTCAGATACATGATTTGCAACTATTTTCTCCTTTTCAGTAGGTTGCCTTTCCGTTGTGTTGATAATTTCCTTTGTTGTAAAGAAGGAGGGAGCTTTTTAAACATGGATTTCATAATTTAATAACAAAGATTTTGCTTTGTGGGCACCTGGGTGGCTCAGTGGGTTAAGCCTCTGCCTTTGGCTCAGGTCATGATCTCAGGGTCCTGGGATCGAGCCCCACTCTGCTCAGCGGGGAGCCTGTTCCCTCTCTCTGCCTGCCTCTCTGCCTACTTGTGGTCTCTCTCTCTGTGAGATAAGTAGGTAAAATCTTAAAAAAAAAAAAGATATTGTTTTCTAGTAGCACTTGACTTTAGCAGTTCTGAAGTCTGCTCTGCTCTGAGACCCGGGCTCTGTCCTCTTCTCCTGGCCCTCGGCTGTCTGCCTCCTTCCTGCCTCCGGTGGGACACAGGACGTCCTCCTGATTCCTAATTCTGCTTCAGTAGGGGGTGACTGCCCGAATGACAGTGTGAACGTTGATCCCAAGGGACAAGTAGTTGTTTTTATTTTTCAGATAACCCTTGCGTTTTTGGGAGGAATGAAAGATATGTGACCAGTGCTGCCCCGGGCTCGTCAGCGGATGTGTTTTAGCCCCAGAGAAACTACAGGAAGATGACTGTGTTTGTGCAGAACAATGTGAAAGAAACCAGAGGGTTGAAGTCATTTCTCAAAACCCAGGACAGGGGTGCCCGGTGGCTCAGTCACTTAAGTATCTAACTCTGGGTTTCAGCTCAAGTCCATCTCAGGCCTCTTGGGCTCAGGCCCTGTACGGGACTCCATGTGGAGCCTACTTTACAAAACAACAGACTCAGGACAAAAGGCTTTCACATTTTACTTTTAGCTTCTGTGCCTCGGAGAGGCAGGCCTGGGAGGCCCGGCTGGCCTGGCAGGACACCTGCAGGAGGGCGAGGAGAGGAGGGGTGGCGGCCGGATGGACTGTGGGGGTGCCCCAGCAATCTGTCCGTGCCGCGCACAGCACCTTGGCGTGTCGCCGCCCTGAAGCGGCGTGGAGGGGTCCTGGGCCACTGTGCCGGTCCCTTCCAGAACATGGGGCGCCTCTCCTCAAAGTGACTAGCCCCTTGTTTCTTCTGTGCATCTGAAGCCCGTTTGTGGGCTGTTACCTGCTTTACTCTCCTTCCTCCCTTAGGCCGGGGCTGTTTCCCATCTGTTTTCTCGTCGACACTTGCCCTGCCGAGAACCCTCTGGGCCCAGTGGCTGTGCAGTCCCGTGGCTAGGCCCCTGGGCCACGGGCCCAGCTCTCTCCTGGGTGGATGCCTCCTCCAGATGCTCCCGTGCCCCCTGCACACAGCCGGCGAGCCTGCCGTGGGCGCTTCGCCCTGCCCCGAGGCCTGGAACCGGGACCCGTCCCTCCCTGAGTCCTCGGCCGGGGCAGCCCCACGGCCCCAGCACTTCTCCTTTGTCGAGGGTCACTTCAGAAACATGCACCCTTTGGGAGACGCCTTGTTTCTCAGTGCGGCTGTGGATGGGGACTGGGCCCCCGCGGGCTCTTGCCGTCGGCTGGAGGCGCGGGGGACTGGTGGTCTGCTGGGGGCTCTCCCCCGCTTCCTGGAGCCTGACCTTGTACCAGAAAGGGTCGGCACATGACAGTTTAGAGACTTGTACTGATCTTCCTCTGTAAGTTACCTGCAGTAACTGACCTCGTAGGGGGCCCTCCCTGGGAAGTTCCGTGAGCTTCTCTGCGGGTCTCTGTAACCGCCGTCGCAGGCCTGGCATGGAGCGCGGCTTCCCCCCGGCCTCTGGCTGGTCTCTCTCATCACAGTTGGGCCCTTGGAGGGTGCCGCTGAAGGGCGTCGCGCGGCGTGTGAGTCCTGGAGACCGGCCTCTCACCCCGTGCCCAAGACCCCCATGGCCTCACGGGCTGCGCGTGTGACAGCCTCCGGTGTTTAGTCATAGTTTCCGGTAATTCGCGTTCAGCTGTTGATGCGTTTAGGTCTGCCTTTGTGTTCCTCTGCTCTGATTCTGCGCCCCTGCCCCTCTCCCGCCCCAGGCCGGTTGTGTGCCTGCTTCCTAGGGTGTGTTGGTTTTGATTAGGTCTCCGGGGTTGCCCTGGGAATACGGTGTGTCCCGGGCTCCCAGGGGTCCAGCCTGCTGGCCCTGCCACCCCGAGTCTTATGGACCATTCAGCCTCTGGCCTTCGGCTGCGGGCCCAGCACACAGCGTTACAGTGGCTGCTTTCAGTGCTTAGATCCGTTTGGAAGAACTGGCGAGGAGCACAGTCTGTTTCACAGACCTTTACCGTTTCTGTGGCTCTCTCTTCCTTCCTGGGCCTGGCTTCCTGAGGACGTCGGTCACTGGTCCTCTCGGAGCTGGCCTCCTCCTCTCCCTCCTTTCTCCTTCCTCCTGCTCAGGGAGTGTTCACGTTCCTTCCTGAGGGGTGTTTTTGCTGGATATGTACTCCCCCAAGGTTGGAAGCACCCTTGTTTGGAGATGGTGGTATCTGACACGGGGCAGGGTGCAGGCTTGTCTCGGGGTCAGCGGCTCGCCCTGCAGTCCGGGGACCTGCTTGTGGGCCCTGGTCCCAGGGGAGGTACGCCCCGGCTGCTGGAGAACCTGTGTCTCTGCCGGGTCCTCTTCTTTTCTTTTTTCTCTCTCTCTCTTTTTTTTTTTTTTAAAGATTTTATTTATTTGACAGAGAGATCACAAGTAGGCAGAAAGACAGCCAGAGAGAGAGGGGGAAGCAGGTTCCCTGCAGAGCAGAGAGCCCGATGCGGGGCTCAATCCCAGTACCCAGAGATCACGAGCCGAAGGCAGGGGCTTTAACCCACTGAGTCCCCCAGGTACCCCTTCTTTTTTCTTTTTTAAGGTTTTATTTATTTGGGAGAGAGAGCGAGCGAGCACGAGCACGCAGAGGTGGAGGGAGAGGGGGAAGCAGGTTCCCCGCTGAGCAGGGAGCCCAATGTCAGACTCAGTCCCAGGACCCTGGGATCATGACCTGAGCCGAAGGCAGGGGCTTAACCGGCTGAGCCACCCAGGCGCCCTCTGCCAGGTCTTCTGAGGAAATGGTACCTCTGGGGACACCTGCCTCCTCACTTGGGTGCTGGTGTCCCTTTCTCTCACCTCTTTGTTTCTTGGGCTGTCCTTTAGACTCTCTCACATGTGGTCCTTTCGTGAACTCCAGGCTGGTTGTATCTTGCTCAGTGAAAACCGCCGTGTTTCCCTCCTACCCACCGTCTCCGGACGGCGGACCCCCGCATCCCCCTGTCTCTGAGCAAGCGGCCAGGAGGGCTCCCCACGCCCTCTGGTCTCCGGGCCGTGTGGGGCTCTTCCCACCTGCCTCATGGCTGATGACGCGAACACAGACGCACTAGGGGCCACCCCGCTGGTGACTCTGGTGGGGCTTCTAGGTGGCAGCTTGAAGGCTGAGCTCAGTCCCCGTGGCTGCGTGTCGCCATGCCGCGTGCTCTGACACAGCCTGTGTGTGTTTGGATTTCAGGCGCGCCCACACGCTCACTGTGCTCTTCATCCTCACCTGTGTGCTCGGCTACGTGACTCTGCTGGAGGAGACCCCTCGGGACACAGCCTACAACACCAAGAGGTAACCAGGCGCCCCGGCGGGGCGGTGCCGGCCCCTGGCATGTTTGGCTGTGAGGCTGCGCTCCGGCGGACTGGCCTGTGGCTCGGGGGCCCGGTCTCCACTCCAAGGCTGGCTGGGCTCCCAGCCCCCCCCATTGCACGGGCGTGAAGCATCTGTCCCGGGCTGCCTCTTGGAGCCGTCTGGCTTTTTAGCCCCACTTCACTTGTCCCAGGACCCTTGAGCGCACCATCCTTAGTGGGACCTGCAGTTTGGGTGGGATTTGCACGAGCAACAGACCAGAATGTGCTGGGGCAGCACGAGGGATGGAGCCTGGAGAGCTCACAGTTCTGATGGGAGGGGTGCTTTCCTGACCCACCCCCCCGAGCAGCGCTCTGGACGCCACCTGTGTGCCCTGCAGTACAGCTCAGTCCTGCAAGACTGTCCTCCTTCCCCACTTCCGGGGCCAGTCACAGGTCTGGGTGGTCAGCTGGGCTTCTGGCCAAGTGGCTGTAAATCTGAGGTTCCCGCGACTTCCTGGTTCTGGTCATTTGCCAGAGCGGCTCACAGAACGCAGGGGAACAACTCACTCGCTAGATCACCGGCTGAGTACAAAAGGGTCCAAGTCAGGGACAGCCCGA
>JAQQSY010005654.1:0-11533 GCA_028646535.1 Procyon lotor | reverse complement strand
CGCTGAAAATATATCTGTGTGTCTGTATGCCGTCCGCGGCCGCCCCCCGTCTCTCTCCTGCCCCAAACCGGCTCCCACACAGCCGGTCTGTTCTCTCGGGGGAAGCGCCCGGCGGCTGGAAACCCTGTTTATCCCCGGGAACCTTCAAGGCTCGGGCTTCGCTGGCACTGTAGGTATTTTCAGCCTTGGCATCACCGGGACAAAGTGCCCTCTCAGACTCGGGATGAACTGGGCCCTGTTTGGGTCCAAGCGGGAGGCCCCCGCCGGCCGCGGGGCTGCCTCTGGGCTGCAGTCGGAGGCCCGGGCCTTGCCTCAGCCCCGAGACTCTGGGGGGACAGCCCCCCAGGACCCCCTCCCGCAGGCTGGCGTGCTCCGTGCTGCCTCCCACACTCCCCTTGAGCCGTTCTTAGAAGACAGAGCGATTTTAGACTTAAAAAAAAAAAAAAAAAAAGTTTTGTTAACATTTCACATACCGGAGAGGAGGGCACATTTGTTGGCGCCCTGGCGGGTGGCTTTTCCCCAAAAGCCCCCTTGAGCCTGAGCCGCCCCCGGCCCCTCCCACGGCCCCAGCCCCCTGGGGGGGACTGTTTTCCAACTTGCAGCGGTATAGATTGCTTTTGCCGGTTTTGAGCTTGACATATACAGAAAGGAGCCCCTTGAAATCCTGGAGTCTGGCTCTTTTGTTCAGTCTGTGAGCTCCGCTGTGTCATTCCATGCTGGTGGGCCTTTAGAGCATAAGTGAGACCCTATTGCCATTGGCTGTACCCCCACCGCCCCACCACTGATGTTCCTCTTTGCATTTGGGGTAAAAGCAGGACTCCTCATGGTGCTCTTCCAGGCCCCGGCCACCTGGCCCTGCCCTCCTCTCTGACCCCATTTCCCCCCCAGCTCCACAGCTTTGTGCCTGTCCTCAGTCATGCCAAGATGGGGACCATCCCCGAGCCTTTGACTTTGTGGTTCCTGCGGTCTGGAGTTCCCCCCTCCCTTGAGATTTCAGCGAGACCTCGCTGTCCACCCCAGCCAGGGTGGGCCCTGTCCCTTCCTCTGCCCAGAGTTACCGTCCCATTCCCCGGGCGGTTTTCTCACGCCTCCTGTCTTTGTTAGCTGTGATGTGTCCCCCCTCTCTCTCGAGGGCAGACTGTCTTGCTTGCTTGTGCTTGCAAAGGACTCCGTGGCTCCCTGAGGGCTTGCCCTGGGATTTCCGTCGGTGCAGCGGTGGGGTGGAGATTCCATAGCCCGGTGCTGTAGGATTCTTGGACTGTGTGTCTTCGAGCTTGGTTCAGAGCCAGGGGCTGTGACTCACCCCTACAGATATCACTCGATACCATGAATCAGGCATTTCGGGCAGGAGCCCGGTGCGGGTCCTGCCAGCCCCATAGCCCGGAGCAGAAAGGGTCTGAGCTGCCGAATTCACCCGGGAGAAGGGAAAGACACAATCAATAGCTTGAGAACCACTAATTCTCTCCCCGTCTTACCTTCCCTCTATCCCTGCAAGCAATTCAGGGCCTCACTGTTCCCTTGAGGAACTGGAAAATCATGGGGAGAGGGACCTTCTGGGCAGCATGGAGCTCTGGTGGAGACGTGATTCGAGCTGGGTCTGACCGGACAGCCACACTCCCCCCACGGCCCCGGGCCAGGTCGGGACTCCTTGTCCGTGGGAGCCCATGCTTTCCTGACGTTCATCTGAAGCTTTGCTAAACATCCACACCTGGGCGAGAGGGCAGGCAAGGGGCCCCCCCGAGTGAGATCCTGGATATGCTGAGAATATATTAATTTATTATCCAGTCACTTTAAAGTGACTTTTCTTATTTACTATCTTGGTTTATATTGAACACACCTGGTTTTTAATTTTTTTTAATTTTTTTATTTTTTTGCACAATGAAGTCTCTTCTCCTTTTGCCCAAGATTTTGTATGTTCTTCGCATACTATGTAAGAAATCTAGGGGCGCCTGGATGGCTCAGTCAGTGGAACATCCAACTCTTGATTTTGGCCCAGGTCATGATCTCGAGGTTGTGAGATTGAGCCCCACGTTGGACCCCGCGCTCAGGATGGAGTCTGCTTGAGATTTTCTCTCTCTCTCTCTCTCTCCCACTGCCCCTCTCTCTCAAATAAATAAGAAAAATCTTTAAAAAGAAAAATCGAGTGGCTCCTGGGTGGCTCAGTCGGTGAAGCTCTGCCTTCAGCTCAGGTCATGATCCCAAGGTCTTGGGATCGAGTCCCTCATCGGGCTCCCTGCCCAGCGGGGAGCCTGCTTCTCCCTCTGCCCCTCCCCTCCGCTCATGCTCACACTCTTTCTCTCTCTCTGTCTGAAATAAATAAATAAATACAATCTTTAAAAAAGAAATCGGATGGGTGTCCCATAGGCTCTTGTTGGCCGTCTGTCTTCCGCAGGGCTGGGGGCGAGGAGGGTGCAGGGAAGGAAAAGGGCCCACCTCCTGCTGTGTGCAGCCCTAATCCCCTGGGGAAGAGTCTAAGGAAAACCGACTGGATCCCCTGGAGGAGGGGAGAGCCCCCCAGGCCCTGGGTGTCCGGTGCTCTCCCAGATGCTCATCCCTGGACGCTGTGGCCAGGCCCGGGATCTGCCCCAGACATGCTGGGGTGTCCCTCCTCCCCCCTCCCAGCCACGGCTTCATTCCTGGAATTTTGGGTGGTTTGTGGGCATGACGGTGATCCGTCCTTGGCCTCCCTGGCATCTTGAGCTCCCCTCTGTGCTTCCGAGGAAGAGCAGAGTGTGGGGCACCCGTGGCCTTGCGGGTTCGCTGCTGTCCCCTGGGATGGCACGTTCCTGAATGAGCGCGGCCGACACGGATGGGGGGTCAGCGGCGCCTTGACGTTTGGGGAAGCCGTACCTTCAGGCCGGTGACCAGCGCGCGACGATACGTCAGCCCTCACAGGCATTCCCTGTGACCGTGGGCAGGTTGCTTCTCTGCCTGGAGCCTCCATCCCCTCGCCGGTAGGACAGGGCCCGTAACGGCCGTGAGCCCGTCGGCCTGTGGGTGTGGGAGCGGAGGGCCCACGTTGGGGTCTGCTGGTGCATCCTAACCTTTTACTACACTTCCCCGCTCTCTCAGCCCGTGAGGCGATTGGTGTCCATCCCCGGGGGTAGGAAGACCCCACGATCATGGGACGTGAACTGGGTCATTGTCATCGATGGGAATGACCACGAACATGTGTACGGGCAGTTCCTGGCCAGAGAGTCCCCACGGATGCCCCAGACCCGATTCCTTTTTAGTGTTGTAGTTTTTTTAAAGTTTCGAAGTAGGCTCCGCGCCTGACGTTGTGCCCGCTCTCACGACCCCGAGACCAAGAGTCACACGCTCTACCGACGCAGCTGGCCCGGCTCCAGACCTGGTTTGGGACGTCTGGGGACCTGCTTCCCCAGAAAGCTGGGAGAACGTGGTCATGGCCCAAGGCAGGTCCCGAGGAGAGCGTGTTTTGAATTTTTTAGGGCACAGTTTTTAACCCCCGCACGCACGAGACGTTTAATATGATGTTTAAAAATTAGGTTTTTGTGTCAAGGCAGAGGTGGGCTCTGAAATGATGTCATGAAGAGAGAACGGTCTTTACTCCGCATCATTAATCCTGGCTTTCTAGAAACTTCTTCCCACGATGCCCCTGCGGCGCCCGGAGCGTTGGCATCGTCCTCGTGATAGCTAACACTTACCGAGTGCCCATCCTCGAGCTCAGCTTCACGCCTCACCACATAGCTCCTCCCACGACCCTAACCAGGCCTCAGGTGAAAGGACGCTGCTTTCGGGAAACTTCCTGGCGCCGAAGCACGTCCACAGACCCGCCTGCCTTGTTCACTGCTGAGTCGCCGAGGCCACACAAGCCCTGTGACTCCCGTCTGCCTTACAGACGTGGCCCCCGGGGCCCCGAGCAGGGACACGCCACGTGGCCAGCGAGGGGCCGCGTCACGAGTTGACTCAGCGCCGTGTGTCGTCCGGACTCGGCTCTCCCGACCTCCCCCCCGAGGATGCGACCCACACATTCATTTCATAAATATTTATTAGACGCCGACGAGTCAGACATCGGCCATTCGGCGGCGAACAAGCCCGACGGGTCTGGGGCCGGCGGGGGGAGGGGGTGTGATTCAGCCGTGACCCTGGAGCTGGATCGTAGCCGGAAGAGCCAGAATCCGTCGGGCTGGCCCGGGGCAGGTCGGGGGCAGGTCGGGGCCTCGGGATGAGGAACAGCATGTGCAGGAGGGAAGGGCTTTGGCACAGCCCGGAGCGGCCGGCCGACAGACGCAGTGCTGAGCTTCATCTTCCTGGCAGAATCTCCCAAACACAGGCAGAGCCCTGCGGCCTGACGCACGGAGCCCCAAGCACGCCCCCTTTTTCTCACTTAGTCCCGAGAGGCGGGTTTGGGGGTGGCCCGAGGAGACGGGGGTCTGCTGATCCCCTCGGAGTCCACAGAGCCCTGGCGGGGGGCGGGGGGCCGTGGGGGCTGCACAAAGCCAGATTCCGCGTCTTGGCTCCTCCTCTAACAGGCCGCATGGCCTCAGCCACACTGGGCCGTGTCTACTGGACTCAGTTTTCTTTTCTGTAAAATGGGTTGGAAACCGCCACCTCCCTGGTGGATGTCAGGTGTGTTTAGGAGCCCCGGGCTGTGTTCTCTGGCTTTCGTTAGGCAGCCTGGGGTCTCACCTGGGGCCCTGGGGCCTGACATCGCGTCCGTTCTCATGAGACCTTGGCACGGCCGTATTGTTTGCACTCTCGCGGGCTTGGTTTCGCAACTGTGGCAAGGGAGAGCCGTAGCTTCCAGAGAGCGTTTCTGCTGGGCTGGGCAGCGGTCGGCAACGCGTGTCTCCAGCCCCTGGACGCAGGCCCGGGGTGACAGAGTGGAGGAGGCCTTCTCTAGGAATGAGGTTGGCCCTGGGCAACGCTAGGAGAACCAGAGGTCCGAAGACTGATCTTCAGGGAGCCTCCCTCGGTGTCAGGGGTCAGAGGTCAGCTCGCCACACGGGAGCCACAGGTGCGGCGACCGAGGGAGGGTGGACGTGCGCCAGGCCCGGGGATGGAGGCGTGTCTTGGTGAAAGGTCGCCGTGATGTAAGGTTTCAGTCCCCAGGGGGTGACACACGGGTGTCCTCTCACCACCAGGAACCACTGTCTGTCCTGGAGGCCGGCGCGCTATCTCGGGGTCCCTCCCCCGCAGGCTGGGGCCGCCCACCCTCAGGGAGGCAGGGCAGCGTCAGGAAGGGGCCCTGGGGCAGCACGGTCAGCTCGCCAGCTGTTTGACTTCGGGTTCTTCCGGACCCGGCAGAGGCCTCAGCCTCCTCTGTAAAATGGAACCCGAGCCTCTGGATCATGGGGCAGGTGAGACGAGAAATCCAGGGACCCGCGCACAGTAGGTCTCCCTCAGAGTCAGCCTCCCCGGTCGGTTGGGGACTGTCTGTCCCTGGGAAGCCCCGGACTGTGCACATGTCTCATTTGAAGAAAGAGTTTTAATTGGTTGTGTGTGGGAAAGGGGCTGAAGTGTTTGGCCCTAAGTTCTGGTTGAGCTCGCGGGGCGGCTGAGGCTGGCAGGGCCGCCGGGCCCAGGGTGCTGGCGAGGCCCCAGGGAAGCGGGCCTTGGCCTCCTGACTCACCGCATCCCCCTTGCCCCTTCCGCGTAGCGGCCAGTGGGGAATTGGGTCCCTAGTCCCATTCATCCAGTATTTTCAGTATTACATCCAGTACTACAAATTCTCGGTGGGGCCTTGCCGGCCAGGACCAGCCCACTGTCAAGCGTGTGGTGAAGACGGCTGGTCTTGTCTTTGGAACAAGGTCTCACCCGCTGGAAGGATGCACTCGGGGCCCGCAGTTGCCTCCGTGTCTCTTCTTGCTTTGGCATTTTGTTTTCTGTTATTACTGACATTTTTAAAAACCAGAGCCGTCCAGAGGATAGCATGGGCTCCCCGCCCAGGCCCAGCCCCTGCGGCCGGCCTCCTTGGGGGGCCGCTTTGCACTTCTTCCCAGCCAGCTGTCCCCTTCAAGTGAACACGGGTGGACAGTTTGCCCTCTTTGCTTGAGATTTTAAAGATACAAACACTGTGTTACAGATCAGGAGGAGGTCCATCATCATCGTAGTTCTCCTTCCCTTACCTTGGAATCAACCAGTACCACGAACTTGGCCTGGTCGGGTGTGGTTTTACTACATAAACACACGCATGTGCCCCGTGTGCCCGTATGCGCACACATAGAGACATAGGTGTATGTGTGTATAATATATGTATACAATAGGCACTTACAACATACACATATGCGTGTATGTCTGTATTCACATATATCCGTAAATTAAACAAAATATTGTCTGTAGGTTTTTAAATTGGTGTAAATGGTACCTAGCGTTCTGTTCTTCAACTTACTTTTCTAACCCAACCTTGGATTTGGGACCTGGTCATGCTGATGCTCATACAGCTTGAAGCCATTCCTTTTCTCTGCTATGTAATACTCCACCCAACTGCCCCCTTGGAAGTCCACTGAATGGTGCCCACCAGTGATGGAAACCCCACCCAGGCTTTAGTCTGGTGGACTCCCAGTCGAGTCCTTGGAGCGATTCTGCTCCAGGCCTTCGGGGGTGCCCCAGCTCTCTAGCTGCCGCAGACCCCGGGCTGTCCTGACGCCCGGCAGTGGCTCCCTGACGGTGGTCTCTGCTCTCCCTGCGTCACAGAGAGCAATCCAGCGTCAGCGTCTCCGCATCTCTGCCAGCCTGACCCTCTGCAGCTGGGAAATGCTCATATATGGTGGTGCGACTCATCCCGGAGAGAAGCCGGGACCCCAGGGGTCTGCGTTACTGGTTTGATTCCCCGTGGGGCAGGCGAGTACGCACACGTCCTTCTGTGCCGTCCTGTCCCTGGGGGGGGGACACGTCCGTCCCTGCCCCAGAGGGCTCTCCCCCGGGAAGGAGGCTGCATCTCACCCAGTCCGGAGAAGGCCGGGCCTCCCTTCTGGATGGCGGCTATTTTTGTCCAAAGCACGGTTCGGTCAGGACCCTGGAGAGTTTCCAGGGTCAGAGTGGGAACTGCCCCGTTCCCATGGCTGCTTGGTCCCACGCTCTGCCTCACCCTCGTCCCTCCCTGCCCCTCTGCCTAGCGCCCCTGACGATGCCTCTGCTGGCCAGTGTCTTGCAAAGCTAGCCAACTCAACCCATGAGAACTGGCTACGGCTTATGTGGGGGAAGACGGAAGGAGCCTGGATGCAAGGATGGGGCCCCTTGGTGTTGCCGGCGGGTCAGCCCCCCGCCCGCAGGGTTCCGCAGCCCCTTCCTCCAGCTCCTTGAGCTACTCGCTGTAGGCACTGCCCCGTGGGTGGGGACTGGGGTTTTCCTCGCCTCTCGCCCCAGCCCGGGGGGAGCTCCCCGAGGCGAGGGCACAACTAGGTGCCCAGTGGGGGTCCCGTGACTGACGGACTCTCCCGTGGAGTCAAGCCCCAGAGGCGGGACGTGTGAATCAGCGCGCCCTGCCCTGTCTTCTCGGACACTTTGGGACCGTGTAGGGCGGGAGGAGCCGGGGTGGCCGGGGTGGTCTGTGGGACCCCAGCTACTGAGCTTCCGTGAGCCTCAGTTTGCATGTCTGCAAAATGGGGAGAGGGAAAGCTGTTTGTGGCTCCAGCCCGGGCTGGAGCTGCCTTAATACTGACCGACTTCTCCCCCCGCTGCCCTCTGCTTCCCTTCAGACCTCCTGCGCCCCTGCGCCGCCTCAGCAGCCCAGCCTGCCTGGTCACCCCCGTCCTCACAGCCTGCGTGGCGCCATGAGCTGCGTCCTGAACAGACTCGTCCCCTTGGGGCTGGTGCTGCTGGTCTGCGGAGCCCAAGGCTCTTTCCTGCCCAACGTCACCCACTTGGAGAAGCTGCTCAGCAAATACCAGCAGGACGAGCCCCACTCCCGGGTCCGGAGGGCCATCCCCAGGTCGGACAGGGAGGAGATCCTCATGCTGCACAACAAACTCAGGGGCCAAGTGTACCCCCCGGCCTCCAACATGGAGTACATGGTAAGTGCAGTTGCGCCCGTGGGGGGCCCGGGCTCCGTCCGCTTTTGTCTCCGGGGGCGGGGTGTGGTGGGCTTGGGGGCCCCCGGTAGGAGAGGGTCCCCCGCCTCTGTTCCTGACACCAAAATGGCACTCGTGGGCTCCCCTCGCAGAGGGGCCCCGCCCAGGCACCCGCCCTTGGCTCTCCCCTGGCCTCTTCTCAAGGCGGGGCAGAGGGTCTGAGGGCCGGGCCTTGGTGGGCCTAGTCCTAGCTCTGCACCTCCTTGCTGTGGGACCCGGATGTGTCCTCGGCCTGCCTCCACCTGGAGAACCCCCCTCTCGTGGTTCTGGGACGGTTCGATGAGGTCATGTGGTAAAACCCCCCACACCGGCACTCCCACCAGGGGCCAAGGTCACCGTCGTCACTGAGCACCTTGGTCTTCATCCGGCCCTTTTCGCCACCCTCCTCCGTCTGAGCAGCAGCAGGGCCGAGTCTGTGAGAGTTGGGGCGTCCGTCAGCCAGGGGCTGGCAGAGAGGGGTCGGGGGAGAGTCTCCCACGAGCCTGGGGAAATCCCACGCGTAGGGAGCAGAAGGGCAGTCGGCCCTCCGAGCCCACGCCTGCGGCCCCGCCTCCACGTACCCCTCTCTGCTTCTGCCAGCAGCGCTCCCTTCCTGCCCACCCTGGGACGCACCTGCTGCTTTCCTCCCATTTTAGAGACTAGGAAACTGAGGCCCGAGGCCAGAGCCGGTGGTGGCAGAATGCACCGCCCGACCCAGGCTCACAGCCAGTGTCCCGAGCCCACTTTGAACCTGGCCCCCCCGCTGCCTCTGCCCGCTTCCTTCTGCCCAGCTGGTCCCCACAACACCTTGATGCGCCCTGGGGCTTATCACTTCCTGCCTCCTGTTCCCTTCTTGACCTTCGAGAAGTCTCTCTTCTGCTCAGGAGCCCCAGGGCCCTCTGTGCCCAGCAGGGAGCCCATATGCTCCTACCTGGAGCTTGAGGCCTTCGATCTTGAGCTCACCTGTCCTCAGAGGCCACTGGATGTTCCCCGAAGATGCCCCAGGCCCTCCCTCCCCCAGGAGTCCTTTCCCCCTTGTGCCTTATCTCATCATAAACAAGCCTCACCCAGGACCCTGCTCCTCTCCCTCCCCTGGACTCCACGGTCCCCTTTCATGGTGCCTTGTGCTCCGAGGTAAGGAGTGCTCGTGATCAGGGACCCTCCTGTGAGCTTGGGAGCCCCTCACGGTCACCGTCTGTGCCTTCACGAGGTGGCCCGTCGTCGGCTATAGCGCAGATGAAAGGCTTGGCCTTCTGGGCAGACACCCTTGGAGCAGGGTGGTCCTTTGGGAACTCGTTATGAAACCATCTCTTCTTTCCCTTAAGAACGTTGCCCAGGCATTTACTCTGAAGGGGTTGTGCTAATCGTAGGAGGAAGAGTGGGCGTGCTTTTAAAATACTGATGCATCAGCAGCTGGTGCAGGCCTTTTAAGGGTTAAAGATGGAGAGAATTAGAGTAGAATTCTTTGCGGCTTTGGGTGTGGACTCTTCCCCCATCCTTCTGTGGACCCGGTGGTCTGGCGGGTCCCCGGGGCTGGGGGGTGGGGAGAAGGACCCTCTCCACGGCTCTGGGCAGGTCGGCCTTCCTCCTGGGCCCCCTGCTACCCCAAGGCCCTATATGGTGCCCGCCATGAAGCAGGGAATTTTCCTTGGCCTGGAGCTTGACTGAGCCCCAAAGCCCTGGGATCCTGGCTTCGTCCCGCCTCCTGTGGGGAAGAGGCTGAGTTTATGCTAATCCTCTCGTCTCCACTCTGTGCTTGTCCGGGGGCCTGCATGGAAGATTCGGTGCCGTGAGCAGGGCTCACATCGGCAGCTGGGAACGTCAGTGCAGCCTGGAACGGGCCTACCATGTTTTCCTGTTTGTTTATCTTGTGTTATTTCGGGAGTGGAGCTGGGATCTGGGTCCTTAGGTCTAAACGGCCTGCCTGTCAGGGAAGCCGGCCTTTGTGAGTGTTGTTGGGGCCGCCCCTGAGCAGGGGCCCCGAGGCCCAGCCCCTCCGCCCCAGGCCTGCCCATCTGTTCCCATCTCCACCCAAGCAAGGGGCACTCACTTGAGAAAGTGTCTCGAAAATCCAGCTCCCTGCTCAGCCCTGCCTGTTGGGGCTTCGGCCGTGGTCCTTAGAAACAGCCTTAGTCCTGAAAGGCAGATTTTAAGACTCCAGAGAGTTAAGACACCCTATTTTGAGGTTTTATAGGGCGGGTTCTGGAGCCAGCCCACCTGGGTTTAGGGGAGCTGCCCCTTGGTAGCTGTGTGACTTCAGGCAGATTAGTTAGCCTCTCTGTGTTACCGTCTCCTCACCTGCACGATGGAGACAATAAAAGTACCTTTCTCATAGCATTGTTTGGAGGAGCCGACGAGTTAATGCATAAGTACTAAATAAACGTTAACCATACTGTTGCTATTACTATTTCAGTAACTTGTTATTTTAGTGGAGTGGGACCGGCACTTGGTGACAGCAGAGCAAGATGAAACGTCCTTGGCCGCCAGCTAAAGCTGGGTTGTTAAAGTTCCAGCTTCCTGCTGTGTGACCTTGGGCGAGTTACCTAACCTCTCTCAGCCTCAGGGATGTGTGTGTGTGTGTGTTTTATTTAGAAAGTGGTGCTAATAATGTTCTCCGGCAAGTGGCAGGTGTTAAGGCCCAGGGCTTAACACATAGTAGGTGCTCGAGAAAGTAAATTTCCTTAACGTCCAGGTCCAGTTTACTGAGAGCAGCTTTGCACCTCACCTGGGGACTAGATGCTCGCTCTTTCAGCCTGCCCCCAAATCCTGTTCCCGTGGCATCATTAGCCCAGATGGGGAAACAGGCTCAGAGAGGTGAAACCACTTGTCCACGGTCACACAGCCAACAGGGGGCAGAGCCTGGCCCCAGGGCTAGGCTCCCCTCACACAAACACTCTCACCGGTGCCGCGCCCCCCCAATTGCCTGGTTCTTTTCCTCGTCCTTCCCCCAGTCATCCCTTTGGAGGGGGTGGGTAGAGAATGTTCACCTCTGCCTCTCTGCAGTCTTCCTATGTGCCAGGCACGGCTGGAGCCAAGAGGGGGGTGGGGGGTGAAGGGCAGGCCCGGAAGGAGGCCTTGCATGCAGGGAGGGGAGAGCCAGGTCCTTGTATGGCTGTGTCCTCTGTCTCCAGCCAGAATCTCCAGCCCCAGAGATCTGCCGGGGCCTCCCTACAGCCCTCCCCGCTGAGCTGTAGAAAACATTATGGGCGCGGACCAAAGGCACACAAGGTTCACGTTGATCAGAATAAACAGTGAACTTCTGAGAAGCCAGGGGGCCTCGGGTTGGGGTCAGTGGCTGCATGGGCTCTGCCCGCCCACCCTGGACTCTGGGAAGGGCCTTGGCTGGCCACGGCTAGAGGGATCTTGGTGTCCCCCCTGCCCCCACTCCCCTCCCCTCGAGACGGATCCTGTGTCCCTTCAGGGGCCATCAGCTGGTCCTTGCTTGGAGACGGAGTCACCTGGTTGGTCCAGGTACTTGATTTGGGAGAGGGTGAGCCACAAGTCCGGAAGCCGGGAAGGCG
>JAQQSY010005653.1:0-11534 GCA_028646535.1 Procyon lotor | reverse complement strand
TTGGGGGATGAGCTGGAAAGAGTTTCTAGTAGGGTTGCAACACTGGGAACAGAGAATAAAGAATTCATTTGACAATTATAAAAAATGAGAGTTAAATTTTGTGGCTAAGAAAATTAAAAGATGAAAAGAGCAAAGATATGTCCATTGTGTTCCCCAGGCGCCCCAAAAAGATCAAGTCTGGCTGAGGGAAATGAGGAATCTGGTGATCATGGTGCTGGTGGGGTGGGGGTGTGGCTTTGTGTCGGGGGCATGGACTTTGATGTGATTGTGGAAAATTAAACAGCTGGTAAGAGGTTCTCACGATATATACATTTCTGAATACTAACTTTGGATAAGAAAAGTAAATAGTGATTTCTGCTTAAGAATCGGGAGGGGCACCTTGGCGGCTCAGTTAAGAGTGTGATTCTTGGTTTTGGCTCAGTGTCAGGATCTCAAGGTTGTGGGATAGCACCCCATGTTGTTAGGCTCCACGGTCGGGGGGAGTCTGCTTGAGCTTCCCTCCCTCTGCCCACCCCCCAAATCTTTAAAAGGATCAGGAACCATTAAAAGTCACCTCTGATGAAAATAATATAAATTTAGTAGCTATGTATAGGAGGTGCTAAACATGATTTCATACAGGAAAATAACACCAGTGCACTGAAGAGATTTGTTGAAAACCCCATAGAGCCACAATCTGGAATCAAAGACTTTTCTCTTGGGACCGGTTCTGTGACCCACTGTATGCAGTTGGACCTATTGTGTAGTTTCCTGAATGTCCCTGAACTCCTCATGAAAATGAAGTGGTGTCTTCAAATCTTTTTTCAGCAATTTGTACTGAAAATGCTATCTACTACATAATAAAGAATTTTGTGAGGTGCAGTCTATCGGAGGGTTAGCTGAAATTGATTCCCTGGTCTGATGCTACAGTAATTTCGGGGGAAACTGTCCTCCATATGTGAGATTTTTCTCTGAAAGTAGCTAAAGAGTGAGGAAGCCCCTTTATGTTTTTTATACACCATATGACTCAACACTGGACAGGTGACATTTCAGCAGAGCATCATCTGCTCAGGTAATAGGCACGTGTTCAGATATGAGTCCTACTGGAGGCCTGGCTTCTGCTCAAGCAAGTATGCTCTGCTGAGGCTGGTGTTCCCTGTGTGCGTGATGCAGGTGCGGGGTTGGGCGGGACTTGGGCTGGGGGTGTGGTGGGGCAGTGGGTGGTGGCCCAGGACAAGATGGGGCTCAGTATCTTGTTTGGAGAGGGCAGAGTAGAGGCTCCTTAGGATACAACATCCCTAATACATGCAGCAGGGAACCCGTAAGGGTTTCTAAGCATGAGGGGATGGGTCTTCTCTTCATTTGTATTTTTTTTAGCTCTTTGTGTCTGGGAGGAGGGAGGTCCCTGCACACTGTTGGCGGCTCACTCTTTCGTACTTAAATTTCTAATAATAATGAAAATCTTAAACTTGGCCACTGTGAAAACCAGAAAGTGTTAGTCGGCTCGGGCTACTCTACTATAATACCCTGGACTGGGGGCTTACGTACACCATATAGATTTATCTTCACTATTCTGGAGGCTAGAGGTCTGAGACCAGGGTGCCTGTGTGGTTGGGTTCTGGGGAAGCCGCCTTCCAGGCTGCAGGTGGCCTACTATCTGTGTTTCTCAGAGATCAGAGGCAGGAAGTAAGACATCTCATAAATCTCACCAGGATACTAATCCCTTTCCTAGGATCTTTACCTTCAGGACTTTACCTGCTCCTCATTCTCTCTTGAGGGTTCCACCTCCTCCTAGCCTCTCATTGCAGTTTCCACATATGGATTTTAGAAAGACATGGACACTTAGGGCATAAGAACCATGTTCAGTAAACAAGAGAACATCGGTGCCTATCTTTCTGTCATATTATTGGAATGAAAATAGCTCCCATAGCCCCAAGGAAGAGACAGTCCCACACGTTAGAGTAAAAGAAGGCTGGCTTATTTTCTTAGAGTATTGTACACCGAAAAATACCCAAGTTTAAATGTATCCAAGAACAGATACAAACTGGACGACTCACTTTTGATGACTTGGGAAGAGCCACCATACTTGTGCACTCTGGGGACAAAGGGTCCACAGCCGTCACTGCCTCCCAACACAGCTGTGCATGCTGGAAACCTTCAGGAAGGGGTAGAAAACCTGACAGGCACACCATTTCTACATGGACAATTTCGTATCTACAGAATGAACTTAGTGCTTGCAAGTGTCTCACAGATTGAGGTATTGCCCTAATACAGTCTGAATTACACTATAATAGACTAATTTTCACTACACGGAATGAGGAATAAATGGGAACACATGAAGCAGTTTAATATTTTTACAAACTTCTTATATTCTCAAAGGGGATAGATGGCATTTTTAGTCACCAATTCTTATCAAATTCCAGAGTCACTTTGTTTTACCTACAACAAAGTTTTGCACAAATCACTTACATCAGTAAACGTTAGTAGCAATGAGCTTTACTTTGGTGGTAGAGATTTTATTTTTTATCTGATCTTTAGCAAAAATTAATAATTACATTTCACCTGTTAAAGGCCTTCATATCTATATCTCATACATATGTGTCCATATCTATTAGTATTTTATTTTGTGTTACTGTAGCACTTTATTTTTTTTTTTTTAGATTATTCTAAGTCCTTAAACTGTAAGTCCTAGCACTAAGTGACATTTACATTTATTTAATGTGCTAGAGTGAAGGGTTTTCAGCTTAGCAAAATGTTAGTCCTTCTTGTTTTCTCTTCCTTCTTCTGAGTTTCCAAGTGAGCTGTGGGTCTAATAATTCTGAAAACGCCTTCAACCTACTGCAATGACCTTATCACCCAAAGTTTGAATTGGGATTATTGTAATGAGTGAAAACAAGCATTGTGTCCTCTTGTAGATGTTACTGTGTAGTGGGGAAGAAAGATGAATTGTCACACACAAAAATAGGCATAATAAAAACCTGGGATCAGTCCTATCAAGAGCAACTCCTGCTTCCCAGAGAACACTGAAGAACACACCGACAAAAGAAGGCTCAGAAAACTTTGCCCAGAATAAAGGTCAGATAGACAATAATGTACCACAGTAAGCACTACAGAGAAGTACTTTGCAAGCAATATACTTAAAAAAAAAAAAAAATCAGGGAAATTGAATGATTTAGGCTCTCAATGTCTCCTTTCTCTACATAGTTTAACCTAGAAGGGGCTAATATTATATTAAAATTGAGTTCTTTTCATATGTTCTACAGTAGTTTGAAATGATTTATAGTTAGAGAGTTTATATCAGATAACTTAGCTCCGGAAGGGAATATTTGATGTATAGTGTCCTCAGATATCACATCTTATAAAGTACGAAGTTTGTTTGTATAATGGGATATAAACAGGTTTCTGGACAAATGCCTTTCAAGAAGGTGCAAAATAAGTTCAGTCTTGGAATAGGTTTGGGAAATTTTGCTGTGGTTTACTGGCTAAGTACTGCATTGTATATTCAGATGATCAACTTTGTTAATGTGCATTCTTGGTTTTTTGATAGTTTGGAGGACTCCATGTCATTGCTTTCTTTATAAAAAAATAACTTACCTTTGCATCCAATGGGCAAAATATGTGGAATTTTCTTCTAATTTGTCATAATGATATAAAATAATTGAACCATATAAGTTATATATTGTATATGGTGATAAGGATTAAGTTAAAATTCATTAGGACGACTTAATTATAGGATTGTTTTAGTACCTACCAATACTATAGGAAAATTAATTGTGCAAGAGTAGGAATTATAAATATATCTTCCTTTGATGTCCTTGAAGTTTCCCAAAGCTAATAACAAACATTTAACTCCAGTGAGTTATCAAGAAGGCAATCATCAAAATATTTCTTACAGATTAAGACTACTTCCAATATTTGTATTGGCCTAGAGTTCATGTTGACTGTTTAACTGAGTTTAAATGGTTTTAAAATACCAAGTATAACAAAGCAATTTTGAACCAATTAATACTGAGATAAATAATTCAGCAAAATCTTTTTATTTGGGTTAATTTTCAAGTTTATAAATTGCTGAAATGGAAAATAGGGTAGTTGTATATACAGATCGATATTTGCACATTAGCAAGTTACTTAGAAATAATCTAAATATAACTATAGTTGAGGGAATTATTTCCCAGAATAAAATTCATTAAAATTCAATTCATTTAACTTTATTTATTTGAAAACAGAAAAGTGAATAGCTATATCCTCATACTGTAGGATTAATAGTGTAGTTATTTTTGTGCCATTTGGCTCTAAGACCCATAGCAGGGCCTCTGAAAGAATAGTGGATGAGGACAGCCAAAAAATGAGGAGAAAATAGAACCTAAGTAAGACAGTCACACAGAATAACAAATAGTTCTCCAAATTTCCCTCTGCTTCTAAATTTACTTTTTTTAGCTTCATTAAGTATGACCTTGCTCTTACGTGACTAAGAACTGTCAATTTTCACAACCATTCATTTTGTATTCCTTTAGCCAAATTTCCTGCCTCTCTTTCAAGTCTAATTTTAGCCTGTTTTTTTTTTGCTTTCATCATTAATGTACCTATTTTATTTAAAATAAAGTAATTGTTATGAGCATTATGTGAGGTTTTTAATCTCTACTTTCTCTAGAATTGAAAGGACTAAAGTTTTCATGTTGTACTGATTCCCAGAATAAGGGGAAATAAAACCTAGTTGATAATAGAGAGGAAACAGGAGTGAATGTTGTCTCTATTTCTGTATTATTCATACAGGTAATAATGTTACTTCCGTAGAATATATTGTGTAATTCAAGGCTTTGCCTATTGTCACAAACTGACAGGACTCTTGAAGGGACAAACCAAGTGGCTTTTTAGCCAAGATTGTTTTGATTTGACTTAGTTCCATTCAGGTTTACTTTCAAGCTTATGATTTGTGGTAAAGAGAGGGGAAAAAAAAAGTTTTCCAGGCTGTCTGTAACCCTATGAATTTCAAACCCTGAGAACTGGTATTATTGCAAAGCTGTGTGTCCAGAGAAAGTTCACAAGGAGTTGCAGAGAGCAAGGTAAACATCCCAAACACTAGTCCATTCCTGTATTTCCAGTGAAGGCACTAGAATCATTCTAAGAAATCCGTAGGAATGAGAGAAACTGTCCTTAATTGTATAGATATTTACTTACCCAAAACATACATAAAACACCAACACACAAACACACACATTCTCCCTTGTCTTATGGACAAGAAAATGAACTTGAGGCTTGGAGTCAAACAACTAAAATCCTATTTGTAATTCTCAGAAACTGAATGAATTATCATTCAATTTTCTTTACTATGAATTTGAAATAAGAAAACCTATTCCCCAGAGTAATAAGAATTAAAATAATTATATAACATGACTATTCGCTTTATCTTTTATATTCTGTGTGCTGCTTTTGAAAACTAAAATATTTGTCTCGGGTAAAAGCAAATACATCTTGAGGGCAAAGTAAAAATAGTTTTCCTAAAACTGTGATTCAGGATATTTCAAGTAAATTTCCATTGAACCTGAACTTCCTGCAATTGCAATTATAGATGAAATAAATATAAAAACAAAGGAGAAGAAAAAACAAAGCACTCGTTTATTGAAAAAAAACACAGATTCTGGAGGAGTTGAGCTGGAAAACGTGGAGAGAAAGAACAGCCTCATTGAGTATCCATTGTTAATAGCTTTTATTCCAAGGGCACACTCAAGTCGGAGCTGCGCAAGGCCACAGGCAAGGTTTGGGACAGCTGCAGTCCCCTGACAAGGAAGGCTCTCAGACAGGAGAGGTCCAGAAGGTGGAGCCCCAAATCATGACTCTGATGTGGTTCCATTATCTTGACTGACTCCTGAACCATGCATGTGAGCAGTACATTGAAAACGGGACAATTAAACACATAAGGATTGTAGTGCAATGTAACTTAGCTTCTAGGAGGTGTTTTCAGTTTGAGTCTAACCAAGCTAATGGCCTGTTAAAAAGAAAAACAAAATAAAGTCTCCTGCCCCCAAATGAACAAAAAGACCAAAAGAAAATAAAAAAAGATACTAAAACCTTTTGGAGGAATATAACAGAATCCAGAGTTTTCAAAAAATAACACAATTTGAGATAATAAAAAATTATCCCAAATATCAAGATTTTAGAAGAAAAGCCTACGTTTAAGCCTACATTTTTTTAAAAAAGATTTTATTTATCTGACAGAGAGAAATACAGCGAGAGAGGGAACACAAGCGGAGGGAATGGTAGCGGGAGAAGCAGGCTTCCTGCAGAGCAGAGAGCCCCATGTGGGGCTCCATCCCAGGACTCTAGGATCATGACCTGGGCGGAAGGCAGATGCTTAACGACTGAGCCACCCAGGCGCCCCAAGCCTACATTTTTTTTTTAAATTTTTTTTCAGTGTTTCAAGATTCATTTTTCATACACTACACCCAGTGCTCCATGCTTTAAGTACATTTTTATGAGGAAAAAAAACAAAACAAAACTCCATAGAGCAAGGTTTAAAGCGGTTGTTTTAATAACCTTACAGAACTAAAGGAAAGAGGTGCTGTTGGTGGAAAAACTAGAAATCTCAGCAGAGAAATAGAGACTATAAAATAAGTACCAAATGAAAATTCAAGCACTGAAAAATATAATCCTTAAAATTTAAACAAGTTTACTGAAAGGTTGTCAGGATGGAGATTTCAGGGTCCTTAACTTGAAGTTAGGCAGTGGGAATTGCCTACTCTGAAGAAATCCACATTGACACCCCCCCAAAAAGGGGTGTCAGGCTCTCTTAACAGAACATAGAAATAAATGTTTAATAAGTTTAATTGTGATTCCAGAAGTAGGGAGAGACTGAGAGCAAAGAGTATCGTTGAAATATTCTGAAAATTTCCAAACCTGGGGGAAAAAAAAAACCACGATAGTCAAATTAACTGAGAAGGAGAGAAAAAAACCTTGAATGCAGCCAGGGGAGAATGAAGGCTTACATGTAGGGGCACAACAATTTGATTTATTGCTGATTTTGTATCCAAAACCATGGAGACCATTTCTGAGGGACAGTGTCTTTAAAGTGCTGAAAGCAAGGCAAAACAAAACAAGGCAAAAGAAAAAAGAAAACCTGTCAACGCAGATATTTACATCATTTGGAAAATCCTTTAAGAATGAGGGCAAAATGTAGAGGAAAATATGAGAAAACTAAGAGGATTTGTCACCAGCAGGCCTGATGTGTACGAAATGCTAACGTAGGTTGTTTAAGCTTAAAGGACACAATATGCAATGGAAACTTGAATCTTTAGTTAAAAATGAAAATCAATATAAATGGTAAATATCTTGGTTAAAAAAAATTGTCCTCTTAATTTCTTTAAAGTACAAGAGATGTTTTAAGGCAAAATTATTGCATTAGTTTTTTTTTTTTTTTGTGGAACTGGCAATGTGTGAATAGTAAATATGATAACTATAGCAACAAAAATACAATTGCTTTTTTTTATACATTTGAAATAAAGTGGTACAGCATTAACTATAAGAAGACTGAAAATCAAGGAAGTTTATTATACTTTCTAGAGCAAATGGGGAAGAAATAATGCAGGTAGATACTTAAAAGACCAATAAATTAAAACGAAATCCCAAAATATGTATATAAACATTCTAAAGGCAAGAAAGGAAGAACAGAAATAAAAATTGGTACAAAAAGCAAGCAAGCAAATCATTTCATACCAAGTGGTAGAAAAACCTCAGTATCGAGGTTAAGATTGGTTTGCACAGATTTCTTCGTTCCTATGCAGGTGTACTTATGTGTTATGTACTTATGTGTTTCTTATGTGTTAGTCTGTAGTAAGAATTAGGAATATCAACATAAAGGAAGCAGTGCCCCTAACCTCAAGGAGTGAAAGGCTCCATGGGGACAGAGAAGAATATGACCATGTCGTATAGTAAGTCTAAAAGTAGCGACAGCGCAGGAAGCTATGAAAACATTCGTCTGTGTCGCTTGTCCAACGTCTTTGAGTGGAAATTGGGGCGAGATGAACAATTAAAAACAAGTGGTCAGTTGTTAGAAGTGGTAGGCTGCTGTCTACTCACTCAGAAACGTTTAAAGTCTACTTGTCTCAATAATCACTTATTTAGAAACTTTCTGTGAACGTGAAAACCTCATTTCTCTTTATAAAAATACACATGCTCGTCAGAGAAAGCCCATAAAACAGATACAGGTATAAAGTGAAAATCACCCAAGGTCCAACCACCTAGCTAAATGTACTGAAGTTTTGTTTGCTTCCTTCCTGTATTTATAAGGGATTAGAAAATCATAATCTTTTGGGCATTTGGGTGTGCTTGTGTAAGACGTGCCTTCACTTCTTTTTTTTAAGAATCCAAGTAAGTTCAAAAAAAAAAAAAAGAATCCAAGTAAGTTCAACATCTTAGGTTTTTCCTTTCTATGAAAGAATTTTACATTCACATCTCAGATTAGGAGGGTTATGCCACAGTGTCTTTGCACACGATATCTTTGGAAATATGACCCTATTTTCCTTGAGTAGGTCAGTGGAGTCCATTGCCAATTCTAATAAGATTGTTTTTAAGACAAAGTAAACTAGTCAAAAGAGGAAAAGAAGTAGACTAAGTGGAAATCAAGTGTTATATTCCCAAGCCCTTCAGTGTTTGAATGAAGGAGAACAAAATTTACCTTGTAAATCTTGCAAAACCAGTTCTCAGCAAAACTATGACCCTTTGTTGTTTTTTTTGTACATTGTTACATATACAACTCAGTGTATACCTTTTAGCCTAGCATTTATGTGCATCTCTGATACAATGAATTTACATCACTCTTTGCTGTTATGTAGTACTTTGTAATCCCCACGGGAAACCATTATTTTATGGTAAATAATTATATAGTGCAGGGATAGTTAATCCTGTTTTAATACTGGATAGTTTAGATAATATTTTTAAATGAGGATAGTTTTATTCTCTTTTGTGTGTGTTTTTTTTATCATTACAAACTCACAATTACTCTGAATGTAATTAATGAAGCAACTCATTTGAGAAGTCCAGTAGCTCCTAGAAAATACAGTTTAAGTTTCTATATTTTGGATTAAAAAAAACAAAACAAAACTTTGTGCTCGTGCTTTGTCTTATGATATACTACATAAAGATGTCTTCCTAAAATATAAATGTAATTTTCCATAACCCTATTTTTCATTCCTTTTCTAACTGAAATACCCAATTTGGAATAAAACTCAACCTCCCTTGATTGACAAATAAGATCCTCGAATAGATTCAATAATTTTATTAGAAGAAACTATGTGAAGAAAGACATATAAAATTTTATACAATATTAAAATATCTAGGAAATACTCCACTAGTTTAAGAAATACTATTTTTCTGGACGCCCGGGTGGCTCAGTTCGTTGAGTGACTGCCTTTAGCTCAGGTCATCATCCCAGGGTCCTGGGATCGAGACCCACATCGGGCTCCTTGCTCAGCAGGGAGCCTGCTTCTCCCTCTGCCTCTGCCTGCCTCTCTGCCTGCTTGTGCTCTATCTCCTTCTCCCTCTCTCTCTGACAAATAAATAAATAAAATCTTTAAAAAAATACTAATTTTCTCTAAAACTCTAATTCAATAATCAGTTTCACATTCCCTAAATTACACCTAACTTGAAAATAATAACTAACATTTAGTATGTAGTGAATTGAACACAGTGTGTTGGCTGGGGTCCTACATTTCATAAGTACCTCTCCTGAATGTCGTCTTTCATGCCAGGAAACAAGTGTAGAGTGACTGCAAAATCTAAGGACAGCGTGTTCCCCAGAATCCTGGATTCTTGATTCCCCTTCTGTTGCTCATGAAGGAATCCATGAAAACATCTTCAGGGAAAGAAGGGCCTTTGGTAATCCATCCATTATGTTATGTCTGAACTTAACAGACCTAACCCCAAAGCACTTGAATTTTACTGAAGACAAAACTCACGCTATTGTACCTTCTCAAATGTGGAGTAGCTTTAGGATATAATGATTACATTTCATACTTGATGGTACCCATGAACTCTAAGTGACCTTTGTCATTTGGTTCAAGATACTGTGCAATTACAGTCCTTATTCTAGGACAACTTATGTTAAACCAGTGGCAGTTGAGGGCTGCCCTGTGCACTGTCTTTTTGTGTCTAGGTCTGGGGTGCTTTTCTCTTTTGGAGCACAGAACTTGAATTTGCCAATTTGCTTCCTTTCTGCACTTGCTTGAGTTTCAGTTCCAAATCTTCTTTTCCCTTCTTCCAGTCAAAATACACTCTCATCTATTTTCAGAGTGAAAAGAATAAAAAACGCCCTCGATCTGATGAAATACAAACTAATTCACAAAGAGTTGTTAATGATTACTAATATGGTACATTTCCCTTCTGGGCATAATTACATTAAAAAGACAATTACCACCTCATGTAATGAATCTTTAATGGTAAAATTTCAAGCAGATAAATTTAGGAATGCATTCAATATTTTGGTTGTCAAGTCAATAGATTAACATTGAAACCATTTATTTCATGATTATTATTGGGTAACGCTTGCATACAAGGTATTCTGTTGTGTTTTGAAGTCATAGGGACCCGTCGTCCCCTCCTTGGTGAGGTTTAGAAACACGTCTACTAATGATAACATGAGGTGGAAGGCCGACCAGGTTCGGGGAGCCACAGATGAGCTAAGACTGTCTGGACAGAGAAGGGATGACTCTCTGGTGCAGTAGGAGCAGTAGATGGAGGGAGAAGGCTTCGCTCAACATTAACTATTGAACCACTTCCTAAGGACAGGCAAGATGTGCACGTGCAGCAATACTAGGGTTAGCTCTGCAAACTGAGAAAATTGCTCATGGAAAGTTTGTAGGATGCAAAACCCAGACACCATTTCAACAGTGCTCTTCTCTTTGCCTCGTTCCAATTCTTTCTGACTCAACCCAAGGATACCAGGGAGAAATGCCCAAGCAGAGGGAGTACACCCACCATATGAACCAACAGCATCAGGGCAAAGGAGGGCAAAGGAGGATGCCCCTCCTCTTTTCCTATCTCCTCGGTAAAGGGAGAAGTTTCCATATTTGAAACACATTCCTAAGAAAACAAAACCTCAGGCAGTCCAGTTATTTTCTAGGATTTCTATGTATTTTCTTTCCCCATATCTTTAGCATGTGTATGTTTGCTGATGGAGGAGCCCATCCTGCCCTTGACCAGGGACTTGATGGATGACTTCGTGGGAATGGAGGGCTGTTTCCTCAGTCTCTAAGTCAGCTGTTCCAGGGCTCCTTCCTGTGACCTCTCCATTCCTACTTTGACTCATCAGACATTTCTAGGTGTGTGGTCCTACGTCTCCATAAATACAGAATAATAGGGGTAACTTTTTGGAAACTTAGAGCCCCAAAACAATGTACTCAAACTTGGTTTCTCCTGTATTTACACCGAGCTAGATGCTTGACCCCCTCTGTTTTAACTCATATTTGACAACACACAGAAGAGGTGTCCCCACCCCCTTTCATGTGGAAATGGTGTCATTTATGAAGTCTTGGCCAGAAGGAATTGCGTATTGTTTCATGGGCTTC
>JAQQSY010005652.1:0-11534 GCA_028646535.1 Procyon lotor | reverse complement strand
CATTTTGTCAAGGTAAGAGTAGATGGGTGAGAAAGATTCTCTGGAGTTCTGCAGTTTTCGCTGATTGATTAACTAGGTCTTGGCTAGATATTCTCGCTGATCTTCTGGGGAAGGGGCCCGTTGCCATGGTTCTCAGATGTCTTAGCCCGAGGCGGAATTGCACCGCCCTTGCCAGGGGATGGGTCAAGCACTTTGCTCTGGTCCACTTTCGGGAGTCTTTGTTCCCTGAGTGCTTTCCATACTGCCTTGGAGGCCAGGAATGAAAATGGCGGCCTCCCAGTCTCTGGCCCAGAGGAGCCGAGTGGTGGGTGCCGCGATCTTCCACGGGCCCTTAGAGGAAAGCCGTTATCACTCCCGTCTCCCTTGTCCAAAGTCGGCACTCTGTGCTCAGCTAGCCTGTGGCAGAGCACCTCTATCTGTGGTGTGCAGCCCCATCTGGAGTCCCCAAACCAGCAGATTCCTGCTGCACGCTCTCACATTGCTCCTCCTGGAGGAGGAAGGAGGGGGTGTCTCCAGAGCTGCCTCCCTTGGGGTCCCCACTTGAAGTACAGCAGCCCTATATGAACTATATGTCTCAGTTCCTATAGTCCAAGGTAACCCTATGCGGCCTTGTGCGGCTTCTTCTCTGCCTCCGGCTTCCCCGCCCCAATACCCGAGACTCTGCCGCACTCGGGCTCCCCTGGTCCCTCAGTGACCCCACGGGTCCTGAAACCACACTGTTCCCACAAGGGCTGAACCCCCGTTAGCCTCCAGAGCGTTGTCCCTCAGTGGAGCAGACTAAAAGTTCCAATTTTGTGCTCCACGGCTCTGAGGCTGCCGGGAGCCGGCCCCTCCCCCCCGGGTCTCTCTTCCCATCGCTTTAAATTCACTTTTTCCACACGTCCTACCTCATGAGAGTGGTCAATTTTCTGCTCCTAGAATTGCTGTTCTTATTCTCTTCTCTCTGCTGTTGTGTTTGCTGGCTTTTAGAGTGATTTTCTGCCTCTTTAGCTGGACTTCTGATTCCCAGGGCTCTCTGTGCCTCCTACACCTCCGCCATCTTGCCTCCTCTTGATATTAGAATTTTTTGAAATGAAAAGTTAACATGCATTTTTTTCTCCCCAGAGAGAATGACTTTATAAGAGATACACCATATTATTTCAGTTATAAGATTAATTTTTGTTATATGTTATATTAGCAGCCTGAGATCCCTTCAACAACTTGTTACTTACAGAGACTTGAATTTTAATCTTAGGACCATAGCAATGTTTTATGGATATTCCACGCTGAATCACACTGAGCCTATGAGAGCAAATAGAGAATTTATTATAGTATAGCTATGGTCAGTCAATAAATCTAGACTATTGCTCTAATAGACTTTTGAAGGACCAACTACATTGGGCAGTGTCTTCATATCTCATACATTTTCTGGTTGACAAAAATGCACATTTCTAAATTGTAATCAGCTTACATAAAATATTCTTATATCTAACCCTCAAGCTGCAACTGAAGAGACCTAACATATATTATGCATATATGACCCAAGTGATTTTGATCCTATTAGAATAACCAAATGTTAAAATGAGTTAGTGCATAATATAAGACAGATTTCTTTTGCACATAAGACACTTTCTTGGCAGTAACATAATGAAGCACATTGATTCATGTCATTTTTTCAATAATATGTGAATTTCATATCAAATTTATTATTCACACTTCTGTGAAAGTGAATAAATAAATGATGATTATTAATATAAAATCTAAATCGTCATATAACTTTATTACTTTTCTATTTGTTTAGTGTCTCTTAAAAATATAAAATATATAAATGACAGGCTCATGAAATAAGGTCAAATGTTTTATAGTATGACAAAAGATAATCAATGACTTAAAAAAATTAATATTTTTCATCAGAAAAATCAGCCATCAGAAATGGCTATGTATCATATATTGACATTAATAAAGAATTCTGCTTTACTATTTGATACTTCGGAAAACTGTGTTTTTCCATTCTATATTATATCAATAAGAAAATATCAGGTTGAATACACACATTGATTGAGTTAAATATATACAATTATTCTACAGTACTAATCAGTTTGAAAATTATTACTTTTGTATAAGAATAAATCATTGAACCTAAAATATGTAAACACCAATATTCAGTGTGTCATCAATAATTTTGTTTTACAGTTTTAAATAAAATCTTCCTAAGGCATAAAGAGTGGGAAATAACATATATAAGGTAAGATATGAAAAATACCAAATGAATCATTTAAAAATAGTTAATATAAGATTTAATCAACATTTATAGGATGCTACCATGGAGAGTACAGCAACCTCCATATTCTCAGCACTGCCTTAGTAGGTGGATTCAAGTATTTGAACAACCTTTTGTGATATAATTGGACCTTTGTGCTCTCACCATTTTGTACATGAATCCAAATTTAATTCTTTAGACTAAACACATTACCACAATTTCATTATTTACTACTAAAAGGGGGTAAATACATCTTTGAAAAAATGTTTCAAATAAGCATTTTAGCCTTCATTCATACTTTGACAATGGAGCAATAGAGCTGAGGTTCAATTCTCTTTCCCTATTCACATTTATGAAATCTCAGCAAGTTACTTAACCATCCTGTGCCTCAATTTCCTCATATGTAACAAAATAATTACACCTGACATAGATTTTTATGGAGATACAATGATTTATTTCTTAGAAAATGTTCTGAAAAGTTATAAATCTTAATATGTGCATGAATATGTTAGTGTTTCCATTCTCCTTTCTGAGGATAATTGAGTCCAGCCTCAAACATTTAGATCATTAATTCTTGAGGTCTATGGAGTTTGTGGGTAAAATTTGGGGGTTCTGGAATTTGGCTTAGAAAAAAAGTACATTTTGAAATCAGATACTTTTTATTTGACATTATACTTTTGCATATATCTAAAAAAAATACCATTTATAGTCAACATGATTGCAAAATCACAGTAGTTATTTTGATCAGAAAAATAGGAGTGATTATCATTTTGCTGTCCACAGATGCTTGTGGACATTGACGGACTTTTAGTGATGGGAAAGATCGAGAATGTTCCCACAGGCCCCACCAATAAGCTCAAGCTGCCTGTAGTCATCTCTCAGTGTGGGGAGATATAGTACAGAGCAAGACTGATCAGGCCTTCCCTTGCTCTGGGTGACACTCTTGAGTAAAATAATCTGGATTGGCCCTTGTGTTTGCTTCCCTGCCTGCTGTGGCCCTTTTTGGTCAAGAGACCTTGGAAGTGTCACCAATTGAGAACCCAAGATTTTCTGTTTAAGTTTTCAATTGTAAATAAAGTTTTGTTTTGTTTTGTTTAGGAAAAAACAAAAAACTGGCAGACTATTGAGTTACTTTGAGCCTAGCAGTCACTCAGTCACAGAACATTTAGATTCTGAGTTCTCCATTGCTAACCTAAACAAAGAAGTTGCTTTGTAGGATTTCCCATTGACAATCATTTGTCAATACCATGTAGAAGGAAGGTAATCAATGAACAGCCTGGAGTTTAATGTTAAGCAATTACAGTCTACACTGATCTGTCTTACAACATAAAATGTAACTTGCTTAAATTTAAAGTTGTCTTAATTATTCTGTTATTTGAGAAACACATATATTATAACATCATGATTTACAAAATACGTAACTAGCTCAATATACTTGCCTTCTTTTGTAATATTTTGCATTTTTATTTTATTTAAGCATTTTTAAATGACTATTTTGACAAGTAGTCAATAGACAGCAACAGATTTTCATAGTGGGCCACGACACACACACATACATGCACACACAAATCCTTTCAGAATACCTCTTCTAGGTAGTTTGTACAAGCTCAGATGAAACCCCCTTCATAAATTCTTCACTGTTTTCCCCATACAGATAATAACAGTAGCTATTATATGTTAGATGACTTACTATGTGCCATGAAGGCACTTATCTATCCTCTTCTAATAAACCTGCACAGTAATTTTGCAGGCTATTTATTTTTATCCTCTGTCTAAAATTTAGACCAAAGAATTTAAATAAAAACTCAAGACTATCCAGAAATCATGATTTTCAGATAAAACAATTTTTCTATTTTTCTATTCCTGTTTCATTTCTCTGTGGCTGTTTTGTCCTTATTGCTTCTAGTCAATTGTGAGGCTCTATATTCTTTATCTCAACATGTCTTAAAAAAAAATCAAATAAAAAACCAAAAACAAAATAACAAACAAAAAAAATGCCTTGTGGCATTCAGCACAGGTATTTATATATAGTGGGTACTCAGTACATATTTATTGGCCAAATTGAAGCATGGACTTTAAAGAGGAGAAGGAAAAACAAAGGAAAATAATAAAAATGACAATAAAAACTTAAACTCCTACATTAGATGTTTAGAAATTTGAATAATTTTTGTTAATTCATTTAGATTATGTTAACTATTCCAAGTTTTCTTTTAATCTTTGTTTTTCCCCTTTGAATTTATAACACCTTAGAGAATAATTTCAGAAATACAGGCCAGGCCTCTACATACTTATTTCCTTATAGTAGTGTTTCCTTTCTCAAAGAAAATAAAGTATGTTTTGCTCACTGCATAAAAATTCAAAATAACAAAAAATATTATTTTATAAAATGAATTTTTCTATTCCTAGTGCCATTTATTTTCTAAATTAGCCTACTTTTCTTTCTAAGACTTCTTTCTAATGCACTTAATGTAAATAATATATTAGTCTTTTTTTTTCTAGAAGTAATTTCTAAATTGCTCTGTAAGAAGCAAAGGCTTTTTTTTTTTCTTTTTTCTTTTAAGGACTGAATAAGAGGTGAAGTATGTCACAATGGTCATACAATCTCAAAAACCTTGATGTTAGGTCTTAGAAACCCAATCTTTCTGACATAAATAGCAAATTTTTCTAATAATAGTATTATTTATTGATTTATTTGCTTTGAACTGGTCACTGTTAACACTGTAAATCAAGCTTGGCAAAACAAAAATAAAAACACATGTGCTCTATTATTTCTTAAACTTTTTATATTAAGAAACTAAGGAATTAGATAAAGAAGATACGGTCCATATATATATTTGAATATTATGCCTCCATCAGAAAGGATAAATACCCAACTTTTGTATCAACATGGAAGGGACTGGAAGAGATTATGCTGAGTGAAATAAAGTCAAGCAGAGAGACTCAATTATCATATGGTTTCACTTACAGGTGGAGCATAAGGAAAAACATGGAGGACAATGGCGAGAAGGAAAGGAGAGGTGAATTGGGGGAAATCAGAGGAGGAGAGGAAGCTTGAGAGACTGTGGACTCTGAGAAACAAACTGAGGGTGTTGGAGGGGAGAGGAGTTGGGTGTTGGGCAAGCCTGGTGGTGGGTATTGAGGAGGGCACATATTGCATGAAGCACTGAGTGTAGTGCATGAACAATGAATCTTGGAACACTGATAAACTAAAATAAAATTAAAAAGAAAAAAACTGGAATTGGTAATTTTAAAAAATTGTTCTGGTTTATAAATTGTGTAGAGGCCATAACATAGTCTGATTGGGAGAATGTCAGTTTGGTCTTTCAGAGGCATGTTCTTGACCATTAAGCTGGTTTTTCTCCTCAGAAGACAGTCTTTATAGAGATTCTAACAGATGCCAGACTTTGCTATATCCTTTTTTTTTTTTTTTAAGATTTTATTTATTTATTTGACAGAGAGGAGAGAGAGCACAAGTAGGCAGAGAGGCAGGCAGACAGAGAGGGAGAAGCAGGCTCCCCGCTGAGCAGAGAGCTTGACGCAGGGCTCAATCCCAGGACCCTGAGATCATGACCTGAGCCAAAGGAAGAGGTTTTAACCCACTGAGCCACCCAGGCGCCCCAGACTTTGCTATATCCTTTATAAAACCCTGCTCTTCATTTATTTCTTACAAAAGAAATAAGTATTTAAATATTCTCTTTAGACATTCTCTTTCTTCTAGGGTATTTCTTATGGAAAAATTGTTGAATATTTATTATATGCTAGGCAGTGCTCTAATTGTGGGAGATAAAGCAATGCATAAACCATATCTTAATCTCATGGAGTTTGCATTTTAGAAATTTACTCTTCAACCAGTTTACAAGTATACCATTTAATTACTTTATATTCCTACATTCCTGCTATTAATTTCTAATTAGACTTCATTGTGGCCAAAGAATATACCTTATACAATTTGAATCCTTTTAAATTTATCCACATTAGTTTTATAGTATAGTAAATGGTCAAACTTGGTAAATATACATATGCACTTGGAAAAAAATGTATATTCTGTAGGTTTTGGAATTAGTAACACCAATTAGACCAATGTGTTGTTCCAGTACATTTTTTATTTACATTTATTGTCACTTATTAGCTGGTGGTTATATCAATTTCTAAGTAGTATATGATCTCTTACTATGATTGTGGAAATGTTTATTCTTTCTTTTACTTAATTTTATCAGTTTTTGGTTGACATATTTTGATACTCTCTTATTAAACATATAATTGATAATTGACACTTTATTCAGATGAATTTTTCTTTACATCACTGTGAAATATTCTTATTTTTCTTTAGTAATATTCATTTCAGCAAAGAATTTTTTTTCACAAATTAATATACCGACTCCAAGGTGCAAATACCTTCTTTGTTTGTTCATAATTTCCCTCCATTAGTTGTAACCTAATTGTGTCTTTTTATTTAAAATAAGTTCCTTGTAGGCAGTAAAAAGTTGTATCTAGCTTCTTTTATTCATGCTCAGTCTCTAAATCTCTTTCTTTAGTCCTTAGAAGCTGAGATTCCATTATAATTTCCACCCATTTGAAAAACTTCCTTTAGCATTTCTTTTAAAGTGACTTTATTAGTTTCATATTTTTTATTCCTGAAAATGTGTACTTCACATTCATTCCTGAAGAATACATTCAGTAGGTATAGAATTCTGTGTTGACAGCTTTTTTATTTTTCTTCCCTTACCTTAATTTTCTTCTTTTACCTTTTCTTTCTTTCTTTCTTTCTTTCTTTCTTTCTTTCTTTCTTTCTTTCTTTCTTTCTTTCTTTCTCTTTCTTTCTTTCTTCTTTCTTTTCCTTCCTTCCTTCCTTCCTTCCTTCCTTCCTTCCTTCCTTCCTTCCTTCCTTCCATCATTCAAAACTTTTCTCTATATATAATCTTTCAATTTTTCTAGTTGCTCTCAAGATTTTTATCAAATTACTAAAATATTAATTAGTTAATAGAAGTGTTTTATCTATTCCCCAAAAGTAATATTACCTTATACTTGTATTTAGTAGTTGAATTTATCAATATAGGCAGGTTTTTTTTTTTTTTTTTGGACTTTATCTTGTTTAACATGTTCCAAATTTTTGTAAATGTATGACATTCACTGCCTTTGGAAGTTTTTGTACTTTTTTTTTTTTTTTTAATATGTCCTAATCTGTCCTTCTGGTACTTAGGTTACATATATTTTCATTTCAGATACCATATTTTCTATTTATGAAATTTCAATTTGGTGCTTTTGTACCACCATTTTATTTCAGTTATATTTGTAGCCTTTTCACCCACTGCAGGTGTGTTCTTCTTAACCTCATGAAGCATAATTAAAGACCTGCTTCCAAGTCTGCTAATTCCACTATCTGGGCCGTCTCAGGGTTGACATCTCTAATCCTTTCTCTTGAAATGGATCATGTTTTCCTAATACCTTTAAGGTCAAGTAATGTTTGAAATGTATCCTAGATATTTTAAATACTATGTTATATACACTCAGATTCTGTAATAATCATCTGGAGGATCGAAATGTTTTTGTGTACCAGACAATAAATCCAGTTGATTCAGCCAGTGATGATAGGTCATATCTTGTCTTCTGTGGGCAGTGGTTCAAATCTCAGTTAAATTTCTCTAAGTCTTTTATATTAGTTTGTACATCCCATGGAAATGTAGTAGTTCAGAGGCTAGATTAAAATTTATGTAAATTCACATGCAGAATTAAACAATTCTTCCCCCAGCTCTCCTCTTGGAGTCCAATTTTCTTCTGTGATCCAAAGTATCCTTTCCCTACTATATTTAGCCAGTAAAATTTCAAAGTTATTATCACCTAGGCTCCACTATTCTCTGAGTGAGGAAAAATAACACATAGAAGAAAAAGAGTTAAAATCACCATAATGACAGTTGCCTCTCCAAAATTTGACCATCTTCCAAAATAAACCTAACTTGCTTTCTTTCCAGTTCTTTAGCTTACACTGCCATAGAGCAACCAGGATCTCAGGAAGTGATTTACTTTTTGTTTTTAAGGTTAATTAAAATTTAAAACAAACCTATTAAGTCTCCTCTTTGATACAATATGTCAGAATTTCATTCAAGCAAATTAATTCTTTAAAAATTACAGGTTCATAATATTTACTTTGTTCATATTTAAAATCCAGATATAGGTTTTATTTAGTCTTATTGACCTATGTTTATATAACTATATACATAAAAAATAAAGCTCTTTAATTAAGTTCAATTTGTGTACATAATTATCTCATAGGTCCTCATCTTTTCATTTTTTTCTTATATTTTTGCTGTTGTGAAAGATTATTATTTACCATTTATACTCTAAACACTTTACTGGCATAAGGCAAGATTGTGAATTTTGTACACATTATATTTAGTGGGTTTACTAATTTTTAAAATTTCTAATACTTTTAGTTGATGATTTCTGATTTGTTTTATTTGCCAGATATAAAATTGTATCATTTAAATTATTTTTATCAGGCTTTCCAAATTATTATGTTTGATTTTTTTAAATTTGATTTTATGTAATTTGCTTTTTCCATGATTAATGATAACTGACCAATTTTATATAATTTTACCTTTACATATTATATTGTCCCTTATGATATCTATTGACATCATAATTTTATTATCTTATTTCTTATTGAGATATATCTGTATTAATAGTTTGCTTTACATTGAAGTATTCTCTCATGTTAGGGAAGATTATTCAATATGCATTACTGATGCTTTCTTAATATAACACTTAATCATCTTAATTATCCACTGCTAAATTCAATCTGCTTAGAAAATTCATTGATTAGTTGGGAAAGAAGAATTTCTCATAGAAATACAAATCTCTTTCCTTTTTTATTTGAGGTGGGAGGTCCTCAAGTTTATATGCTCTGCTTTTCACTCTGGCCCATTTTAAAAGGATTGTTTCTGAGGAAAAATCTGTTCTTATAGCATCCTCGTAAATACATTTATAACTTTTCAATTTTCAAGTCTAATATTTTAAAAACTTTTTGCCTACAGAAAATCACTAAAAATGTACACATTTAGTTTCACTTCATCTTTTTCTGATCCACTTTCTCCTTTGGGGCAGAACTTGGGCATACAAGATGAATGTTATTTACTGATCCCCTTTTTAAAACCAGTTTTTATTATTTTTAACCTTATTGTATTATTAATCCTATGAGTACTAGTTTATCTTCTGTGTGATAATCTTATTTCTTTAGTTATAATCAGCAACATTTTATTAATGTTGAAATCAGAATTGTATTTTCTTACATTTTGAAATAGCTTTTTGGCTCTTATTGATTATTCATTGAGGATTTTCAAATGTAATTGGGTTATTACATTTTCTTTTCAGTCGAGTTAATTCAGATTCTTCTCAAATTATTACTTTTTCATATGTTCTCAAATTAGTATATAAATACCTCTGAAAATCTGTAAATAGTCACCATCAATCTTCCACACCTACAAGGGATGTGTAAAATAGAAAAGTATGCTATTGGTCCATTATGGAAACATGCTAGAATAATAAATTCAATCTAATCTGACAAAGTATAAATTAGTATCATAGATAATTGTTATAATGGTGGCTATTTTTTTCTTCTCTCAATAATGCAGCCATATTTTGCATGTTTAACTCTAACTCAATTTGAAATTCAGGTTAGTAACAACTTTCACTGATTATAAATGCTATTTTGGTTTGGCATTTTTCATTCTCTCAAATTAAAGCAATGGAAACTAAAAATCAAAGCATTTGATGTGTTGAAATTACTCTATAGTGTGCATAGTGATTAAAATCACTGAAAGGCTTTACATTTTATGGGTACTCCACTGTGGGAACACTTCAATAATTTTAAATTACTCTTCACTATACAAAGCAATTTAAATTTATTGGAAACGAAATCTGGAAGAGTTCAAATTCTGGGCAATGTTGTGTGTACAGCATGAAAATTACTAAGAGCATTTAGTGTTTTTTATAAGCACTCCATTAAAGGTGATCTGAGCTTTGGCATGGAATGATATAGAAAGGTTTGGAAGTGCTAGAGTCACTCTAAATTCAATTCTGATTGGGAAAACTAGTTTTTTGATAAGTAAACAAATTTGTTATTATTTCACTCTGCAAATATTCATATCATAAATTTAATATATAAAATGTATTTTGAAATATTTTTGAAAAGTCTTATTTTCCAGAACTTTCACAATTTATTTCAGGAAAAGTAATGGAGTTCTACTGATTATAATTTGTAATCTTCAGACTAAAGGCCAAGGAAAGTACAGCAGCATTCTGATTCTGTTAAAAGCCTGCCTCTAAATGATTTCACTATATCCACTATAAGTTATATCAGTATATACTACAACAAGAAAGCATATTATCATTAAACAATACACATTATCAGTGTATTCTTTATTACACTAAATATTAATTTGGATACAAAATTAAAAGCAGTATTCTTTTTTTGGCAAATGTGACTATCTCTTGGGCTAAGACTTGATAGTCTTTTTTTTTTTTTTTTAAGACTTCATAGTCTTAAATGTGAATAACATTTTCAGGGAGCAATACAAACTATCAGAATGACAGTTTTGTTTAAAAAAGTATTATTAAGAGCATGCTATCTAACTCATTCACAGATGATATGATAATTTATATGGAAAATCCAAAAGACCCCACCCCTGAACTACTAGAACTCATACAGCAATTCAGTATGTGTCAGGATACAAAATCAATGCACAGAAATCAGTTGCTTAACTATACACTAACAATGAAAATATGGAAATGGAAATTAGAGAATCTATTCCATTTACTGTAGCACCAAGAACCATAATATACTTGGGAATAAACCTAACCAAAGAGGTAAAGGATCTGTACTCGAGGAACTACAGAACACTCATGAAAGAAATTGAAGAAGACACAAAAAGGTGGAAAAGCATTCCATGCTCATGGATCAGAAGAATAAACATTGTTAAACTGTCTATACTGCTCAGAGCAATGTATACTATCAATGCCATCCTGATCAAAATTCCACCAGTTTTCTTCAAAAGACTGGAAAAAAACAATCCTAAAATTTGTATGGAACCAGAAAAGACCCCGAATTGGTAAGGAAATGTCAAAAAAGAAAAACAAAGCTGGGGCATCACATTGCCTGATTTCAAACTTTACTACAAAGCAGTGATCACCAAGACAGCATGGTACTGGCACAAAAACAGACACATAGACCAGTGGAACAAAATAGAGAGCCCAGATATGGACCCACAACTCTATGGTCAAATCATCTTTGACAAAACAG
>JAQQSY010005651.1:0-11534 GCA_028646535.1 Procyon lotor | reverse complement strand
CCCATATTGGGCTCCATGCTCAGTGGGGAGTCTGCTTGAAGATTCTCTCCCTTGCCCTCCTCCCATTTGGGCATGTGAGCACACTTCTTCTTTCTTCTTTATAAAATAAATAAATCTTTTTTAAAAATTAAAAAAAAACTCCATTACAAGAAATCTTAAAGATAGATCATTAGAATGAAGATGTATGATACAAATAGAAATTTGAATTTATAGAGAGAAGCACCAGAAATAGTAAAATAAAGTAAATATAAATGAATCCTTTTTTTCTCCATTGTAATCTTAAAGACAGTTGACATTTTCAAGCAAAAATGATAGCAGATTACTGTAAAATTATAACCAATGTAGAAGTAAAATGTATGACAAAAGTAGCACAAAAAATAGAAGGGTGGAAATGAAAGCTTAATATACAATATTTTTTTTAAAGATTTTATTTGTTTATCTGACAGAGAGAGAGAGATCACAAGTAGGCAGAAAGGCAGGCAGATAGAGGGAAGCAGGCTCCCTGTTGAGCAGAGAGCCCAATGCAGGGCTCCATCCCAGGACCCTGAGATCATGACCTGAGCCGAAGGCAGAGGTTTTAACCCACTGAGCTACCCAGGCGCCCCAATATACAATATTTTTTTAAGGTATGTTGTGATAAGTTAAATGTATTATAAATGAAAAAGCAATCAATAAAGCAGTTTTAAGAAATCCAACTAATAAGCCAAAATTGGAGATAAAACATAATCATAAAAAATAATTAAGCTGACAAAAGGCAGGAAATAGAAAAAAGGAACAATGAACTGAAAAGACAAAGAAAGAAATTAGTAAAATTAAAATCTACCACACCAGTAATTACATTAAACATAATTTATAAAACATAATGATTAAATTATGGAAAATAAAAAGTGATAAAACATAATGACTGAATTAAACACAAATGCTTAAACAAAAAGTTGGAATTGTTAGACTGGATAAGAAAACAAGTTTCACTACATGCTGCTATCTGTAAGAAATATACTTTGAATATATCGATATAGATAAATTAGAAGAAAAGGATAGGAAAAGATATAACAAAAAAAAAAAGAAAAAGATATACATACAAGCATTAATCAAAAGAAAGCTGAAGTAGTTATATTAATATCAGAAAATATAGACTTCAGAAAAAGGACTATAAACCAGAGATAAATAACATTACATAACAAAGAATGTATTCTTTAAGCAGGCACAACAAATGTAAATTTGTACAAATAGGACTTCAAAATGCATTAAACAAAATCCAATAGAATTAAAAAGAGAAGCAAAGAAATCCACAATTATAATGTAAAATTCAACATAGCTTTCTCCATAATCAATAGAAGCAGTAGACAGAAATCAGTAAGAACATAGACTGCAAAGTCACCCTCAATCAAACTGACTTAACTGACATTAGAACATTCCCCTCAGTAAGTGCAAAATACACATTCTTTTCTAGTGCCTAGGGAAGATTCACCCACACAGAAAATATTCAAGGTAATAATGCAATCTTCAACATACTAAGGCATAGAAATTATAGTAGAAATCAATTAAAAAAAAACCTGGAAATTTTAATATATATGAAAATTTTAAAACTTCAGAATAACTTATGAATCAAAGAAGACGGAAAAATTATGAAATATTTTAATCTATTAAAAATGAATATATAAGATATAAAAATTTGTGGGGCAAAGCTAAAGCATTGCCTATGCTGAAACTTAGAGCATCAAAAAAGTGAGAATGGCATTAAATAAATAATCTATGCTTTTATCTTAAAATACTAGGGGAAAAAAGAGCAGATTAAAACCATAGCAAGCAGAAGGAATTGAATAATAATAATAATTAAAAAAACAAGAATGAAATCAATGAAATTAAAAAAAGGAAATCAAAATTAAAAGCTTGTTCTTTGAAAAAAAATCAATAAAATTGGTAATCAACTAACACGCTGATAAAGAAAAAAAGCAAAGGCATTCATTACAAATGTTCAGAATCTAAGAGGGAAATTACTAAAGATCCAATAGACATTTAAAGGAAAATAAAAGGAATGCTACTTTTTAAGTCTTATGTCAATAAATTTAATTTGAAAATACATACAATGGACAAATTCCTTAAAAGAAACAAATTTTGAATTTTGATAAACTTGGTATATCTAGACATTGGAATATTATTCATTGCTAAAAAGGAGTGAGCTATCCATGAAAAAACATGGAAGAAACAAGTGTGTATTACTAATGAAAGAAATCAATCTGAGAAAGCTACATACTGTATGATCCCAACTGTATCACAGTCTAGAAAAGAGGAAACTAAGGAAACTGCAAAATGTCAATAGTTGCTAGAGCTTAGTTGGGAGGGACAGATGAATAAGGGTAGCCAGAGGACTTTTAGAGCAAGTAAAATACTCTGTTTAATACTATTATGTCTGATAAATGCCATTTACATTCAAACCCATAGAAAGTACAACAGTAAGGGTGAACACTAACATAAACTATGTACTTTGAGTGATTATGATGTGTCAGTGTAGGTTCATATTTCATCACAAACATACAATTGTGGTGTGGGTGTTGATAATGGGGGAGGCTGTATAGGAGGGTGGTAGGGAGCATACAGGAATTCTCTGCACTTTCTACTTTGTTTTTCTATAAGCCCAAAACTATTCTAAAAAAATAAGTTCTCATAATTTAAAAAATGGGGAAAATATTTAAAGAGATATTGTACCAGAGAGCTGAAAGGCAAATAAACACTGAAAATGTGTTCAATATTATTAGTTATTAAGGAAATGTAAAGTAAAACAATAATTAGATATTTCTATATACCTATAAGAAAGACTCAATTTTTTAAAAAAGAGGGGGATGGCAAAGAATATATTGACAAGGATGTGGAGTAATTGGAAATGCCATATATACTGGTAGGAAAGCAGAGTGGTACAGTCACTTTGCAAGAGTTTAGCAGTTTCTCATAAACACAATTTCCAGTAGACATAGCATTCTCACTAAGTACTTACCCAAGAGAAATAAAAGCACATGTCCAAAATTAAACCTATATATGAATACTTACAACTACTTTATGTATAATTGATCAAAATTGGGAACAACCCAAATATCCCCAAACCAGTGAATACATAAATTGTTGTACATCCATACAAATAAAAGGAAACAAACTCTTGATACCTGCAATAGTATAGATGAATCTCAAAAGTATATGCAGAGGAAAAAGGCTAGACACAGAAGGCTATATACTGTATGATCTATTGAACTCCGGGAAAAACTAAACTACAAAGACAAAAATCAAAGTTTCTGGGAATGATCAGAGATTGGGAATGATAGGAAGAGATTATCTACAAAGGGGCATAAGGAATCTTTTGAGGGTGATAGAAATGTTCTTTCTTAATGGAGTATAAATGTTCTGGTACCATTCCCAGTATGGGGAGGGGTCCCCCATACCAACAAGCAATTCTCAGGACATTTGCTGGGACCCTTACAATTCAACCCAATTCTTTTTTTTTTTTTAAAGATTTTATTTATTTATTTTGACAGACAGGAGAGATATCACAAGTAGGCAGAGAGTCAGGCAGAGAGAGAGGAGGAAGCAGGCTCCCCACTGAGCAGAGAGCCCGATGTGGGGCTCGATCCCAGAACCCTGAGATCATGACCTGAGCCGAAGGCAGAGGCTTTAATCCACTGAGCCACCCAGGTGCCCCAATTCAACCCAATTCTGATACTATCTACTTGGAGATAGTCTTGGATTCCACAGATCTCAGGCCAACAAGACTGCTATTGGATTATTAAAGTAGGATATAACTCACCAACAGCCAGATGGAAAAGATGCATAGGGCAAGGTATAAGGAAAGGTCTTGGAGCTTCTGTGTTACTCTCCCCAAATCTACATATGTTCACCAACCTGGAAGTTCTCTGAAACCATGTCCTTTTGGGTTTTTATGGAGGCTTCATTACAAGGTCACAATTAATTAAATCATAGGCTGTTGGTGACTGATTAAACCCCCAACTCCTCCCATTCTCTGAAGTTTGAGGAGGTACTAAAAGTTTTAACCCTTTAATCACTTGGTGATTAATTTAATCACTTGGTGATTAAATTAACTCAGTAACATAATAAAATAACCTTTCCTCTCACCATAGGAAACACCAAGAGTTTTGGGAGCTCTGTGCCAGGAATGTGGTGGAAGACCAAATTTATATTTCTTATTATAAATCACAATATCACAAGGTAATTACAGGATTGTATGTTTTTGTAAACACTCATCAAACTAATACACCTAGAAACAGATAGTTTATCTACATGTAAATTATGCCTTAGTAAACCTGACTTTCAAAATGAAATATAGGGCATGAAAACTCATTTCTCATCGTAATGTTCCAAAAATTTGAGCATGAATAAAATGAATAAAGTGAATAAAAAGACAGAGTGCGGGATAAAGATGAACAGTATCTTTATTGCTTTACTGGGCAAAGGAGGATACAGAAAGCTAAGGCCTACAAAACTGCAAGCCCACCGAGAGGAAAGGGCTGGGAGTTTTATAGGGAAATACAGGATCTAGCCATTTTGTTGTTGTTATTGTTTTAATTCAATTAGCCAATGTATAGTACGTCATCAATTTCAGGTATAGATTTCAATTAATTCATCAGTTATATGCAACACTCAGTGCTCATCACATCACATGTCCTCCCTAATGCCCATCACCCAGATACGCCATCTCCCCACTCACTACCCCCTCCAACAACCTTTAGTTTGTTTCCTGTAGTTAAGAGTCTCTCTGGTTTGTCTCCCTCTCTGAAGATTTCCCATTCAGTTTCCCTCCCTCCCCCTACAGTCCCCTGTGCTGTTCCTTATATTCCACGTATGAGTGAAACTATATGATCATTGTCTTATTTCACTCAGCATAATACCCTGCAGTTCCATCCATGTCGATGTAAGTGGTAAGTATTCATCCTTCTTGAGTAATATTCCATTGTCTATATATACCACATCTTCTTTATCCATTCATTTGCCAGTGGAACTCTGCTCTTTCCATAGTTTGGCTACTGTGGACATTGCTCAGGATCTAGCCAGTTTTTGACTGGAATTGTGTACAGGCTGCCAGCCTTGTGCATCATGTCTTCAAAATGGTACTGGGTACCTGAAAAAAAGTCTAAGAAGAGAGAAGGGGAACTTTGCAGAAGAGAGAAAAAAGTTACTTTAAAATAAAACTAGCATTAGTGCAGCCATTTTCATTTTAGTTCAACTTTATGCATTTAAGTGGTTTCACTTCAATTGAGAAACTTCCATCCCATCAAAACATCTAATGATTAAAAATGTTATAACCTACCTGAAATATTCTTTGATGCATTAAACATAATTTCTTCTTCTTAGAATTTGGATCTATATTTTACCATGACAAACAGCATCATTACAGTAGATATTTTCCCTTTTGTACAGTATTTCTATCATAAATTAAGAAAGAATCAATTCTGATGATATGACAACCAACATGATAAATTATTTGTAATAGCTTAAAAATAAATTTTATAAGGAAGATAATGTTTCATCAGTAACCCTAGTAAAGAGCAACCCACACCCCCCCCACGGGAATGATTAAATCTCCAGGCAAATACTCTCAAATCCCACAGAGAAATGTCCCCATAGTCCTGTAAAATAAGATACTTTAATCACTTGCACTAACTTATATGAAATTAGTTAAATGTATTTTTAAATATAAGTCAGGGGTGCCTGGGTGGCTCAGTCTGTTAAGTGTCTGCCTTTGGCTCAGGTCATGATCTCAGGGTTCTGGGATTGAGCCCTGCTTTGGGTTCCCTGCTCAGTAGAGAGTTTTCTTCTTCCTCCTCCTCTGTCCCTTCCTTCCCTATCTCCCCCTTCTGTCACACCCCACTTGTTTTTTTCTCCCTCAAACAAATAAATAAAATATAAAAAAAGAATGTTCTTTGTTTCCAAGATATTATAAATAAGTAAATAAAAGCTAAAAAAAATTTTTTCAGATTGAAAAATGATCTCTTAAATGATATTCCAGCTATGACCTTTATATGTGCTGTGCTTATAAATTTTTTTTTTAGTAAAATTCAAATCTTTTTCATTTTGACTCAAATGGTTTAGAATTGAGATACTTATTCAATAAGGAAGAATATTTCTCAAATGTTTGCAGATATAGCTAATTGGGTTATATTACCAATATTTCTTCTGATCTCTTTAAGCCAATGAGTAATAACCACCGAAATCTACAGGAAAGGGGCATCTCAGTGGTTCAGTTGGTTAAACATCTGCCTTCATCTCTGGTCATGATCTCAGGGTCCTGGAATTGAGCCCCTCATTGGGCCTCTTGCTCAGCAGAGAGTCTGCTTTTCACTCTGCCTCTGCCCTTCTCCTTGCTTGTGTACTCGCTCTTTCTCTGACAAATAAATAAAATCTTAAAAAAAAAAAAAAAACTATAGGAAGAATTGTAAGCATATTTTTATTTTATTTTATTATTTTTATTTATTTATTTTTTAAATATTTTATTTATTTGACAGAGAGAGACACAGCGAGAGAGAGAACACAAACAGAGGAAATGGTAGTGGGAGAAGCAGGCTTCCCGCCGAGCACGGAGCCCCATGCAATGCGGGGCTTGATCCCAGAACCCTGGGATCATGACCTGAGATGAAGGCAAACGCTTAAGGACTGAGTCACCCTGGCACCTCTGTAAGCATATTTTTAACTAGTTGCTATATATCAAGGAATTAGTATCCACAGTTGAGATTGATAATCAAAGTAAATTCAGTATCCAATAAACAAACTATTATGAGGCACACATTTTTCTTCTATCCCTTCCAACTGAAGCAAGAGTCTGTTATGAAGTGTTTCTCAGCATACAAGGGCAAAACCAAATATTCTTTAATAAATTTAATGAAAAAGTATGTACAGAATAGTAATTGAGTCATAAAATAATCCTTTTCAAATATGAAAATGGATAAAAAGTTATTAAGATGACAATTAAGTTATTGACTATATAGTGTGATTACCAAAAATAAAAACAGTATAATAACATCTAAAGACAAATAAAAATGCTGTTACCTATCTAGAAAAACAAAATATCTTTAAAATTTAAATATAGTAGTATGCTTACAAATCTTTTTTAGAAAATGAAACTTTTCTTTAGGGCTGCAAATTCATCCAAATTTTGGCAAAATTTTCTGTTAAGAAATGAATAATTTGATGATATTTAACTACTTTCTTTATCTTTTTATTAATATTAAGACTTAAATCTTTGTTGAAAAATAGAAACATGTATCAAAATTTTAAATTCATGGTAAAAATAAATTGAAGCCTCTGCTTTTCCAGGGAGGGAAACAGAGCTTTCTGAACTATATTTGTGAAATAATACATGGCAAAAAGCCTGAGATTTACATTTCTTACCTGAAAGCTGTGGAGTAAAGAAAGTCTTTGAAAAGAGGGATATTACATCTTTGGGAAGAAACGTTAGATGCAACCTGGGCAGTTTTCAATTTGTCTTTAGCTTCTTTCTGTATAGAATGATCATTAGGATCCCACAGAATAGCCAAGACAGCATTATTAATTACTTTTTTTAATCTATGAAATACAGTGCCTAATTTTTATTGGAGAATTTGGGCATAAAATATTATATTAGAAGTCAGAAGTTCTGTTACATCTCTTTTATGTGGCTTCATTTAAGGGCATAGTATAATCCCTAAGGTGTTCTGTGCATACAAACATACTCTTTCTTCTCTCTCTCTCTCCCTTTCTCTCTCTCTCTGTCACAAACACACAGACAATTTCTCACTTGACCTGTAAAATCTTGCTTTTTCTTACACTGCCTTTTTTCTTTTTACCTGTCTTCTTTGGCCCTACAGTAAATTTTAATAAAGCTTTAGAATTTTCACTTTTCTTTTTTTCAAAAAGAAAGTTATGATACTATTTAAATATTTTAGAGATATTTAAAAACTGATAAAAATTTGTGCATTAAAATAAATGTTGAATTTGAATTTTCATAAAATATAGCAATCCTCTGTGATTTGAGGTAGTGGGATCACAACAATTGTTTTCTTAAAGCATAAAAATAATTTTTCTGTATTAAAGGTATTCAAGGCAAAAGTTAAAGTTATTTTATTAGCAAGTAAAAGCTATACTAATTACAAATGAATATGTACAAACAGAGAAAAATACTAATCAAGTTCTCTCTGATAAGGAAAGTTGTGCTGAAATATTAACTATAAAATTTCTTTTTATTTGCAGTTTTAGGTATTAAAACTGTTAACTGAATCTATTCAGTATTCTCAAGAACCACCTTCAATTTTATAAATGTGTCAATTTGTTATTGGGGCAATACCCTGAACTTTAAGAATCAAAGCAGTACAGAATATTTATTACAAAGAATATTATCCTCATGATAGTAATACTATAAAAAAAAAACATTTGTAATTTTCATTAACTCACTAGTGGTGAGATAAATAAATTCCATTCCTACAAATCCAAATAAGCTGAATCCTGATGCAATTCATAAAAAGTGAAAAATAGTTGTTTACCTACACAGTATTTCTCATACCAGAGATAAATTATATAATGATCAAAATGTGAATCTTACTATTTAAACCACTTAGATTATTAGATGTGCATAGTAGAAGAGGAATCATATATTTCTTTAAAAATTTCTACGGATAACTTAAATAAAAGCAGTTTATTTGCTCCATTCTGTTGGTAACAGAATGCCTCTTCATGTATTTGAGTTTTATTCTTTTTCAACAGCCAGTTAACCCTAAGCAGAATCAAAGTTGGCAGGCGTTTGCCATCTCCAGGCCACACTCTGAAGCTCTCTAATCAGCTGGTTACTACCCTGACATTCACTAATCTCAGCACCATTTTTGTTAAGTAATTATCTTCTACTAAAATGGAATCAAATCCCCACGGCAAATGATATGAACATGAATTAGGTTTTTTGATTATGTGGTGGCCCACTGAAAACAACTCTTTTCAAAATTAAGAACTAGTAGGGGTGCCTGGGTGCCTCCGTTGGCTAAGGGTCTGCCTTTGACTCAGGTCATAATCCCAGGGTCTTGGGATCCAGCCCCACATTGGGCTCCCTGCTCAATAGGAATTCTGCTTCTCCCTCTCCCACTCCCACTCCCTGCTTGTGTTCCCTCTCTCACTATGTCTTTCTCTGTCAAATAAAAAATAAATAAATAAAATCTTAAAGGAATAAAATTAAGAACTGGTATATTTTGTTGTTGTTAAGAAAATGATTTAAAAATATCTAGAGCCAAGAATGCAGACACAAATGATCCAGAGAGTAATTAGTTGTCAACATGGAGGATGTTGGTATTTAAAAGGGTATGGAAAAGTATCAAATATAAAATTCCCCTCTTTCTCAATTTTTCTAAGGCTAAAATTGCTACAAAGTTAAAGTGAAGGTTTATACTTGGCTTGCAATCAAATCAGTATAGAAGTCTCTATATAATCCAATCAGTTAGCTAGAGTGCTACACTGAGAAATGTAGATGCAGACTTAGGTATACATCAGGAATCAAGGGTTTTAGGAGAAAAGCATCATGCTACTTCTACTTGGAGCAACCTGAAAGCTCTGGACTACATGGAAAACACAAAAATCATACTCATTCATAGAATAAATGAAAATTAATGAGCTTAATAGCATTGGTTCAGGAAAGACAGAAATTACATCTTCATAGCATCGTAAAGGTTAATGTCATGATATGACTTAACCTTGTTAAAGCATGAGCTAGGCTCCTGGATGGTAAAAGTGATTCTGTTGCCACAGTTGACAGCCAATCAATTAGCCTATTTTTCAATGTGTGAAGAACTATGCTTCATATACTTGACCAGTTTTGTGTTTTTTTTTCAAAGGAGAGCAAGTGTAGTACCAGTTACTCTGGCATAGCCAAAAACAAGGAGAGGCTGTCATTTTAACTTTTTAACTATACCCCAAAACCTCTACAGTTTAGGAGTTTGGAAGAGATATTGAAGAATGTCAGGTATGTATAATATTGAAAATATAGGCACAATTCCTTTCTCTTCCCTATATCCATACCTTTTCAAAGTCCTTTGCAATTCCTCATTTTAAGAGGTAAAATCTGTGCTAGCTTTGTATTGTGATTTAGTCACAGAATGTCAGAAAAAAAGTGATGCTATTCTAGGTGTGAGACAAGCTCAGAGGCCTTGTACTAAACTATTCTCTTTTGAAAACTGGCCAGCATCATGTTAGCAAACATGAGCTAGACTTTTTGATAAGGAAAGTGACCCTGCCATCATAACTGATAGTCAACCAGCCACTACACATGTGAATGAAGTCCGAACTTGTCCAGCTCCCAATTTGCTTGCTGACCAAAGAGCCATGAACAAATCCAAATGAAATCAAATGAGCCTGGACCAGATCACAGGAGCTGCCCAGCTGACCCATAAACTTGAGAACAATAATAACTAATTATTGCTTTGAGCCATTGTGTATTGGGATGGTTTGTTATGCAGTAATAGATTACTAAAACAGTTACCATTTTGATTATCTTAGCTGATATAAATAATTACTTTTTAGGTATTGATTTACTATCAGATATGTGAGCTTGCTCTGGTTTCATTTTGTGCAGACTTCAGACTCTGAAAGGACTGGAATTTTCAAGGCTCGATACCAGAGTAGAGGGACAACAAGTCTATGTGGAGATTCAGCAAAGGCCCTTGGGAGAAAGCTGAATCTTCACACAGTTTGACAGAGATTACTTATTATAGGGTTATGCAGACCTGGGAAATGTGGGATTTCAGTACAGCTGGAAAACAAAAACCACAAAGAGCAAATCAGGTTCAGTAGAAGCCTCAGAACGGTCATGCCTTGGGGGTAAAATATGTATAAATAAAAGCAAGTCTTGGGACTAATTTTAAAACTCAGAACCGTTTTAGAACAGCATGAAATAAGCTTAATGGCATCCGGAATGATCTGTCAAAACTTTAACTGCCTTGAAAAATAAAATTCGTATGTTTTAAGGAGGGTGCTAATTCCAAAATCTTGTAATTTATTATCCACAATATCTAACATACAAACAGAAGTTTCCAGGCATATAAAGAAACAAGAAAAGATGAGGCACAGTTAAGACAAAAAAAAGTAGAAATATAGATAGGTACCGACCCACAGAGGCACAAACCATAACCTAGATATTGAAATTAGCAGGGCCAATCCCATAGACTTTAAAACACAACAATGAAACATTACAAATACTTCGTATCAATATATTTACAAATTTACGGAAATAGACAAATTTCTTGAAAAACCTACTTAGCAAACTCATTCAAGAGGAAATAGAAAATCTGAAAGGTCTACTAACTATAAAAATGGAATTCATTGGATAAAGAAGATGTGGTATATATATACAATGGAATACTATGCAGCCATCAAGAGAAACGAAATCTGGCCATTTGCAACGACATGGATGGAACTGGAGGGTATTATGCTAAGTGAAATAAGTCAGTCAGAGAAAGACAAGTATCACATGATCTCTCTGATATGAAGAACTTGATAGGCAAGGCAGGAGTTTGGGGGGG
>JAQQSY010005650.1:0-11535 GCA_028646535.1 Procyon lotor | reverse complement strand
GGGTTTCTTTGGGTCCCCGTCTGTTTTTAATAAGAAGCAGAGTAAAAACAAAGTTTTGGTTGTGTTTGAAATCTTCAGCTCTTTTTCTGAAATAATAGGTTAAAGAATTTTATTTGTCTTCTGAGGTTCTGAGGTTGGCTCAGAAATGCTCTAACCCAAGTCCTTTGGGGAACAGGGTGATGGCACTTAGAATGCTGCCACCATCAAATGCAGATTCCTGGGCTCCGTCCCCATCCACTGAATCTGAAGCTTCAAGGGGAGGCCCAGGAAACTGCACTTTTAAAATATTCTAGGTGATTCTAGTACACATTAGTGTTTGAGAACAGAGTGAAGGAAGAAAAACCCATCAGCAGTATTTATTATTATTTTTTTAGCAATATTTCTTTCTAGTTGTGATATAATCCAAATGCCATAAAACTCACCAATTTAAAATGTATAATTCAGGGGTGCCTGGGTGACTCAGTGGGTTAAAGCCTCTGCCTTCGGCTCTCAGGTCATGATCTCAGCATCCTGGGATCGAGCGCCACATTGGGCTCTCTGCTCCGCAGGGAGCCTGCTTCCCTCCCCGCCCCCCCCCGCCCCCCCACCTGCCTTTCTGCCTACTTGTGATCTCTCTCTCTCTGTCAAATGAATGGATAAAATCTTTAAAAAAAAATAAAATGTATAATTCAGTGGTTTTTAGTGTATTCACAAGGTTGTGCTTGTGAATCACTGTCTGATTTCAGAGCATTTCTAACTGTCCCCCTCCCCCCAAAGAAACCTTATAGGTATTAGCAGCTAGTCCCAATTTCCCCTTCTTTCCCCTGTTGCCATTTGTGAGTTGGCAACAACTAATCTTTCTTCTGTTTCTGTGGATTTGCCTATCCTGAATATTTCTTTTCTTTTCTTTTCTTATCCTGGATATTTCATATAAACGATACAACTTACGGCTTTTGTGTCTGGCTTCTTTCACTGAGCATACTGTTTTCAAGGTTTATCCATATTGTAGCATGTTAGAATTCATTCCTTTCTGTTGCTGAGTAATAGTCCCTCACATGGATGTATTACGTTTTCTTTATTCATTCATCAGTTGATTATTAATCAGTATTTGCCGAGTACCATTTATGTGTAAGATGGTCTGCTGGATGGAAATGGATTTGTTCCAATAGTGCAGGGAATCAAGAAGAGGAGGGGATAGCATCTGGTATGAAGCCGAATGAATGAATGAATGAATGAACCAGAGGCCACACACATCAGAAAATAAAGTTACCTGAAGAGGCAGCACGGTGCCCAGCCAGGTGGTGGGTGATGCCGCCCACATTCAGGACCCACAGTGATGGGGACCCACTCAGGACCCACTCGGCTTTTACTGGAGGTTGGGTCTGGTCCCCGAAGTCCCAGAGAGGAATCAGATGGGATCTACCCCACAGAGCTCACAGGAGGTCCTCCTGTGAAGGAGGCAAAACATGGACCCAAATTAGTGCAATACGGGGCAGCCATGGAGGGTGGGGCAGAAGGGGTAGAGGGGGAGGCCCCTTCCAGCCCAGGGACTGGAAAACATGAAGGGAGAGCCAGTTTTAGAAGTGAGCTTGGCAGCTTGGGTAGGACTTACATGGGTGATTGACAGTGAGAGCAAGCTACCAAAAAGTCAGGGACAGAAATGTCTGCCATGAGCTCAGGGACAGAGTTCCAGGACACCTGTCTTACTTAGGTCTATGAACTTACTTAGGTCAGTGAACGCTGGGTGCGCATCAGAGTTGCCCGGGTATTACCAAAATCCTGTCCTTCGAGATTCTGTTTTAATGAAAGTGCTTGAGGGTGACCCCAGACAGCTCCCCAAATGATTCCAATGAGGAGCCAGAGTCGGGAACCATTGACTTGGAGGATCTGAGGACAGACTGTTGGATGTTAACCTGGAACACTAGGTTGAGTGGATTGGAGACAGGTTGGTCAGAGAGGAGGTGCTGTTAGCAATCATGCCTGGGCTGCAGGCATGAACCAGATCACCCCAGACACACTGGACCGCGTGATTACCTTCAGGCGACCCTGAACGTGGGCAGTGGGACTTGAGCTTCACCTCATCACAAGTGGGAGCCATTGGGGGTTCTGGAGCAGAATATTGACACCTAGTGAAACTGGTGCTTTAAGAAGATTGAGGAAACAGCAGGCTTGGGCAGATTGGAAGAGAGAAGCAGGAGGCAGGAAGACAGAGGAATCTGGGCAGGATTGACCGGGACCGTGAGAAAGCAGATGACCTGCTGGGATGAGAGGTACACCCCAAGACCACTCCAAATACAGCTGCCATTTAAATAAAAATGGCGCACTTGCTGGGCAGTCTTCACTTCAAGACAAGTCCATTCTCCAAGTCATTGTCTCTTTCTTCTACATGGAGGTAAGAAGTGGGGGGGCTGGTGAGGCTCCCCCAGCGCCCGAGGCAGCCTCTCGGAGGGCTGTTTGCACAGTTGCCTCTGCTCATTTGTGAGGTGTGAGAACCCCAGGGAGCCTGCTTGGTGCCCTGCCCCCGCCCTGCCATGTCCAGGCCACTCCCCGGAGAGTTTCTACCCCTTGGGGAGACCCCAGTCCTTCTATTCTCCAGCTTCCGGATCAATCTGTCTCTCTCTCCTTTGTCTCCTGCCTCGTAGAGCTTGTTAGGTGAGATATATGCCTGTCCCACCCAGCCTCAGGCCCCCAAACTGGGCGTGTTTGGCTGTGAACGTGAGAGTTTGGGCCAGCCTCTATGCCTGGGCGCTCCCCTTCTCAGAGGCTGGTGCCCCAGCAAGTGGCGCCAAGTCAGGTCTTTGCCCTCCAGGTCCCCTGATCCCCAAAGCAGATTGAGGTAGCCCACGGGCTAGAGTGGGAGAAGAAAGACGCAGAACCCCCCCATGCCCCCCCACTGCTGGGCTGCGCTCCCTAGAAGAATCCAGTGCGATCCACCTCTTCATTTCTTTCCTTGCCAGCCTGGGGAAAATATGTTGAATTATCTCAAATAATCTCAGAATATCAACACATAAATGCATACCAGACTGTTCCTCCCTTGTGCTCGCCCTCTTGGTGGCCGAGGAGGGCACTGGCCTCGGGGCAGTCCCAGACCGACTTCTAGCATGTATGGGAGTTGACAACAAGATGCCTCCCCAGCCAAGATAGCCGGGGACGAAGTGTGGCTGCCTCTGGCCTGGGACCAGATTCTCCCTGCCCTTGGACTCGAGGGGTGACCACAGCTGCACCTGGAGGCCAGGAAGCACGGCTGGCGGGTTGGCCCTGGGTTCAGCGGCCTAGGCCTGGGCCGGAGGGCAGCTCGGTTCCTCCCAGCAGGAGAGCAATTCCCGATGTGTCGCTCTGATACAATCTTCGGTGTTGGAGGTTCCAGAAGTAAGTGCATAGTCTCAATGTTCTCATCTGGAGAATGGGCATATCGCAAGCTTGCTGGTTAAGTTTTCCAGACCACAGCAGACTGCAAGACCATTCTCCATAGAGACGCCACAGTGCTGTTCAGAAGCAACGGAAATCAGGACCTCCTGATTTTCCCGCGTGTCTCTGGTCGCCAGTTGCAGTCAGAATTACTCTCGGGACTGAGTAGGCCCCCACTTTCCGTGGAAGAGTGGGTGTGGAATGAGGTTTCCTGTTAATATGGGAGCTCAAGCGGTTGTTGAATAAATAGAAGTGACTGAATTTAAGCCCCAAACTAGTGAAGTGTGTTTGCTTAGGAAAAAGTCCAGAAAGTTATACAACAAAAAGTCATTAGTCATTGCCTCTCGCTAGTTGGATATCAGGTGATACTATTCTTTTTTTTTGTTTTCATTTATCTGCATTTTCTGCCTTTTTTCCTATGGCAGAAACTCATGTTAATACTTGAGTTATTAAAAAACACTTCTATAGTGGCTCAAGGAAATAATTATTATCAAGAGGTCCCAAAGGAAAGGCTACATTATGTCTGCTCTCATCTACCTGTTCCAGGAGGTGGAGAAAAATACACTGTGTTTTGGAAAGATTTTTCTTTTCTTTTTTTAAAAAAGATTTTATTTATTTACTTGAGAGAGAGAGAGAGAGAGCGAGCATGGGGGGTGCAGCAGGGAGGGGCAGAAGGAGAGAGAGAACCAGACTCCCCACTGAGCAGGAAGCCCAATGGTTAGGGGCTCTATCCCAGGACCCTGTGATCATGAACCGAGCCAAAGGCAGATGCTTAACCATTGAGCAACACAAGTGCTCCTGGAAAGATTTTTCTTTTTAAAAATGTATTTAAATGCAATTAATTAACATATAATGTATTATTAGTTTCAGAGGTAGAGGTCAGTGATTCATCACTTTTTTTTTTAGTGATTCATCAGTCTTATCTAACACCCAACGATCATCACATCACGTGCCCTCCTTACTGCCCATGCCCCAGTGACCCCATCTCCCCATTCCTCTTCCCTCCAGCAACCTTCGGTTTGTGTCCTAAGATTAAGAGTCTCTTATGGTTTGCCTCCTTCTTTGATTTCGTCTTGTTTTATTTTTCCTGCCCTTCCCCTATGGTCCTCTGTTTTGCTTCTCAAATTCCACATTTGAGTGAAATCGTGTTTACCCCAAAGATACAAATGTAGTGATCTGAAGGGGCACCTGCACCCCAATGTTTAGAGCAGCAATGTCCACAACAGCCAGACTCTGGAAAGAGCCCAGATGTCCTTCGACAGATGAATGGATAAAGAAGAGATGCCATATACACACACACACACACACACACACACACACACACATGGAAATATTTTTCTTAATCACAAATGGTTAAAATAGAGAAGTTAGGTGCCAACTTGTGTGTGTTCAATTGTCTGGAGAAAATCAATTAGCAAACTCAGAGCAGAGCTAGACCCCCAGCGATGAGGGAACCCGAGCCACAGTGGGGGCTAGTTAAAGGGACGGAAGACAGAAGATGCGGGTGGGGCCAGGCCAAGTCTCCGAGGACCACTATGGAGAGGGGGAGCCAGGGGCCCTACCGCGTGGGACTTACGAGGGATGACATGTCAGGCAAGCCAAATATGGGAGCCTCTCTAGTCCGTCTATGAATGGGATATCTTAGGAAATGCTGTAATGAAATGACTTCAAAGTCCCAGCTGACAAAGATGTTTTGTCTGGATCTGATTACATCATCCTAAACATGACAGGAGAGTCGGTGAGGATGGGCAGTGAGGCAAGAAAAGGTAGGACAGCTCATCCAGCCAAGAGGCTCGGAGAGAAGACAGGGCACACGTGATACCCACAGTCATGGCCAGCTGGGGAGGGCTGGCTTCTCACTGACGTGGACATGTGGAGACCGCGCAGGCCCAGCTGGGAGAGGTCTGGAAGAGGCAAGGGCGGCCCAGCTCAGAACAAAGGTACCTTGGGGAAGGGAGGTGTGAAGCTCAAACACTAGCCCATACCATGCATTTTGCAAATCAGGAAAAGGTGCACCAACTGGACAGATGCCTCCTTGCACTAGGGGACATGAGTGAGTGCAAGGTGGGCTGGATTTTATGTCTCCGTTGGCTCCTTGTTCAGTAAGCAGCCTGTGCATTTGTACATGGAGGCCCTGGGCAGTCACAGGACAGTGATGGATGGCTGCCTGTCCACAAATGACCTCAGCCAGCACTGGAAACAGGAGCGGGATGTGGTATCCAAGTGAGGAGGGCTGCCCATGTATGGCTTGGTACCGAGCCCAGTTCTAAGGCCAGTCGTGAGCTGGAGTTCGAGTCAGGGAAACTGAGGCAGCATCCTGTTTGTATGGACAGTGGCAAAGATGCAGGCAAATGGCTGGGGGGTGTGCCTGGTAGGTGTGCCTAACCATGCCTTCAGGGCATATCTCTGGCCATGAGACCCCTCTGGAATGTCCCACCTGCAGGAGTCCTGCCTGATGTAGAGGGAGGGCATTCCAGCAAGGGCCAGCAGAGTGGGCTTGCGGGAGCATCAGTGAGCCCTATTGGGGACCAGGACTGGCAGGTATGGACCAGGAACCAGACCTACTAATGGTTTTTGCTATTCTTTAATGCAGGAAGAAGAACCAAACTTGAGCATGTGCTCAAATCATCTGGGCCCACCCCTAGGCCTGGGGTGGAACTAGAGGTTTGCATTTTGTATTTCTAACAAGTTCCCGCATGTTGCCAATGCTGTCGGACCAGCGACCACTCCGTAAAGCCCTGCTCCAAGAAGCTCTTCTTACCTCCTGACCCAGAAGGCATTCCCTGGGAGGGGGCAGACCCTGGTTCCTGTCTGCTTCTCCTTGTCAGCTCGGGGTCCCCGGAGGGTCTCTTTACACTATCCCTCCAGGCCTCTGTGAGGTGTACTCAGTCTCTTATGCTTCGGAGGATTTTACACCTGTTCTGTCTTTCTCGGCAACAGGTGATGTCTCTGGGGAAGGATTGGCCACTCCTCGCTTTAGGCAGTGGTAGGGGCTGGGGCGATCCTCTGATCTCCTGCTCCTGGCATCTCTGTGCCCAAGGGGCCACCACAGACCCCAAGGAGTCTGAAGCCCAGTTCAGGGCCCTCCTGGCAGGTGTAAACGCTGAGAGCTTCGTTACTGGCTGAGCGGTGATTCTTTCCCCTGACATCCTGCTGCAGCCCTAAATCTGCCCCGTTCAGTGGAAGAGCCAGGTTCGAAATGCATCACAGCCTGTGAGCTGGAATAAGCCCCTGGCCCTGCCAGGGCCCCAGGGCCCCAGCTCTAGAGAGAAGCTGCCCCAGATACTCCCGAACACCCCTCCCAGTTCTGGGATTTCTTGACTCCGGGGAGAAGACAGGTCAGAGGAAAGAGAGGGCTTGCTGGCAAGGGGTGGGGTGAAGGTGATGTCAGCTGCGTTGAGCTGGGCCTGGGAAGGCGGTGCGAGGCACTGGGCATGACAAGGAGGGGCTGGGGAGCCAGGGAAGGCTTTAACGAGGAGCCATGTGGTCAAACCGCCGGTGAGAAGGCTGGGGCCGGCAGAGGGGCTGGGCATCGGGGCCATTTAGCCTCTGGCCCAGGGGGCTGGGTCTTTAAGGCAGTGCCGGCTGCGGAAGGCCTGACCCAGGACTGGTGGGTGACGGGAGGGAGGCCTGCGTGGAGCCGGGCCCTGCGGGCAAGTCTCACTGGCAAGGAGCCTGCCTGACCCTCTTTGCTCGAAGCTCCAATCCTGGGGTCACCTCCCACCGGTTCCCACTTTTCTGCCAGTCTCTTAGTGCCTAAAAGGCAGGGACCAGGAGCCCCCCTTTTGTAGGGTCTTGTCAGGCTTAGTTTACCACAATGCAGGACACGCTTTGGGGACCCACAGCAAGGCAGCGCTCCCGTCCAAAGGTGACTGGGAGAGAGGGCTGGAGGCGGAGGGTCTGACGAGCCCTGCTCCCTCCCAGCCCTCTTGCCCATGTCCCTTCTCTGCCCTTTGTGGCTTTTGCCGAGACCCCTGGTCTTTGCTGCCTGGTCACCTTGTGGAGAGGGCCTGAGCACACCCAGGGGGAAGCACCTTGGCCTTCAGGCCCTCGGACCAGGAGGAGACACACCCAGGCTCCCGAAGCTGCAGGACCAGGTAGCCCTGGGGCCTGCAGCTGGCGCTTCCCGCTCCACGGGCCCCTGGTTCCCGGCTCACCGACCTTGTTCATGGCTCCTGCTTTGCCACCCCCGCGTGCTCCTGAGGTTCCTTTTCTTTTCCGGCATCGGTTTCCTCCTCTGTAAGTCGGAGCTGTTACTCCTGAGTGACCGGGTTTCCCGACGCAGGGTGGGTGCTATGCCAATGGTCTGGGGTGGCTCTCGTTGTTATTGCAAATCAGCACGGCTGGGTCCCCGGATTCCTGGGGCTGGACTGAGCTGGGCCCAGAGCCCCCGGTGGCTGTTTGGGGGCGCGCAGGCATCTTGGGCCCTTGAGAGAAAAGAAGGTACTGGGAGGGAGCCTGAGGTGGCGGGGGGGGGGGACCCCAAGTTGGTCGTTGTTGGGGGAGGCAGTGCCCCTTAGTAGGGGCTTCTGGTCAGGTTGGGCGCTGGCTTGGGATGTTATCTGAAGGTACAGGAAATATCTGGAATCTATGGGAATGGGAACTCAGGTCAAAGGTCACCTCAAATTAAAATTTAAAAAGCCCTCTGTGTGAGGGAGCCAAAGGAGGTAAAGACATTTGCTCTTCCGGAGTCTCCTGCACCCAGCTGTTTGCAGTTAAAGTTCTTGTGGGGGCAGACCGTGGGCGCTGAGCGGGCTCCTGGGCCCTGTGGGACAGAGCTGCCCAGGGGATGGATGCGGTTCTCAAGAGCCCTCCAGGATGCTCGCTCACCCCAGGTCTGACCTGAGCGAGCTGGTGCTATGGGGGGAGGGGAGCTCTGTGTCCCCTCTTCCCGCGCCCCCCTCCCCCGCCCCCACTCTAGGCTGACTTCTCCCAGAATGAAACAGGATCCGGGATCCTGCTCTGGTCTGAGCCAGGGCGGCTTGTTAGCTGGAGGCCCAGCTCCTTCAGATTTATGGTCTGGAGCCCCTCATCTGAGGGCTCAGGTCTTTTGATCTAAACCCAGGGTTAGGGGCAGGGGATGCCTGGGTCTTAATTGGCATCAGCCTGGCTGACGCTGACCAGGACTCTATTCCAGCCCCGGCCTCGGTGGCGGGTGCTGATTGGTGGGGCAGGGGTCTGGGAGGAAGACAGGCGTTTGGTCCTGCTCTGGGGCCTCAAGTGCAGAAAGTTAATTCTCGGGAGTGAGAATTAAGAGCTCCAGAGGATCCCCTTCCTGCAGCAGACCCCAGCCTTGACCCCTCCCTGACCCTGACCTCTTTCCCTCCCTTTGACCCAGGGTTCCGTCCTTCCTCGAGGGGTCGCCCTGTGCCTAGCCTGGAGCCGGGCAGGAGCCGGGCAGGAGCCGGGCACGGAGGCTGCCAGGCCAGGCCAGCAGGCAGGCGAGGTACACACCCAGCCGGAACTAACAGGCAAAACAATAGGCCTTGCTTCGGAGATCTAGACTCCCCCAGCCCAGAGTGTCTTTTTGCATGAGGGTTTTATTATGTGTTGTTCTTTTGTTTTCTGGTTGAAGGGGGAGGAGGGATATATACTTTTATATATGTGTGTGTGTGTGTGTGTGTATACATGTGTGTATATATATATGTGTGTGTGTGTGTGTGTATACGTGTGTATATATATGTGTGTGTGTGTGTGTGTGTGTGTGTGTGTGTGTGTGTATAGGGTACTTGGAGACAGACTTTAGGGAGAGGAGGGGGAGGAGGAAGAGGGAATCCAGCTATTTCCAAACCTAGCTTAAAAGGCCAAGTCTTTTCACATCTGAGCCCCCCTAAATTCTCTTTGGGCGTAAGTTAGATGGAGCTGGGCTTCTCTCCTGAACAAGGTGAGTAGTGAACAAAGGAAGGAATGACAGTTTTGATGATGTGGATATATTTTAGGGTGTCCCACTCCCGTCCCACGCTGGGCCTGCGTGGGAGGGCAGCAGCTGGGATGAAGGTCTTGCGCTCAAGAGTTGACCTCGGTTTTGAGGAGCCAACCCTCCAAAGTGAAAGTTGCTAGAAGATGCTGTCATTCTGGGCCAAAAAGGCGGAGAGAAGAGACCAGGGCCTGCATCGTCTTGTTGGTCTGGAGATGCTTTGGGAGGAGACAGAGGAGAAAGAGGCCATTGCGCCCCGGGCTGGTGACTCAGGCAAGCCACGCTGGCTTTGGGAAGACAGACGAGTATCTCACTCCTGAAAGGATAGCTCTTTATCACTCATGAAGGATGGATGAGGTTCTCTCAGGTGGAGCAAGGAGGAGTGAGGGTATCAGATAAGGGCTCAGGGTTGGGATTCAGGCAGAAAAGCAGGGCCCCCGTGTATCAAGGGCAGAATCCGTTTATCTCTAGGGCCCCGGTGAGGTCAACTGTCCTAGGATGCCCTGGTATTGTGTTTCTTCAGATGCTCCCTCATCTTCGCTGGTCACCCAATTTCTTATTTCTGGGAAGTACTAGATGCTTCCTCAGGGTTGTCTAGGTAGAGAAACTGTCCCTCGCATATATGGCCTGGGCCACATTTTCCACGCTGGTGGGGCTCCTCCCCACCAGCTTCACAGAGGTACAGCCTACGTGTGGTAAAATTCACTCATTTTAAGCATATGGTGTGATAAGTTCCCCCAGATGGAAATCACCATATACCTACCACTGAACAAGATACTGAGTATCTTTACCCGCCCCCCTGAGACCTCCCTCATGCCCTGTTCCAACCAGTCCCCAGCTTCCCCTTCCCACCTCAGGCTTCCACTAAAGAGCTTTCGGGAGCTCCAGCTTTGTGTCATCTAGACTTTGGTCTTTGGTCAGTCTCCCCATTTAGCTGTGAAGCTCTTGTCTAAAGCTCTTGCGGTTCTTGTGTGTTTGGGGTGCGTTACTACTTTGTTCCCAATTACTACTGAGAGTCACTGTCCCTTCCCCCGCTGGTGAATGTTTCCTTTTCCCATTTTTGGATATGCTGGCTGAGGCGGCCTGAAAGCAGGGTGACTGTCACTCTGATGGGCCCGCTTCACTCTCTGTCGCCCTGCCCAAGCAGGGTGGGCGGGCAGGAGGGAGGCCAGAGCCTGACCCCGTGGCATCACGGGGCCCTGGGAAGGGCAGGGCCTGGGAACTCGATGGCCGGCGTGTTGAAGGGATTTCCTAATAATAACAACTGCTATAGTCTAAGAGCCCAGTCTCTGTGAGCCTCTCCAGTCCTTGGTGAAGCCATGGGGGGTGGGGGGCAGGCTATGTCCCACTTGACAGCTTGAGCAACCTCACTCATGAAGGCCAGGCAAGTTGGAGTCACAGAGCTATTGGCCGCTGGTTAGGATTCAGGCCTCCTCAGTTTGTGGGCCTCCAAAGCCTCCTCTTCCCCACGCCGTCTTCCTGAAGGAGATGGGATTATCCTGGGAGTTGGGGAGTTGGGTAAAAGGCCATGAGACCAGCCAGGTCAGGGACAGGTAGAGATCTTCTGAGCTTGGTAAGGAAACTCCTCAGAGTGCCATGTAACTAACTGGTGGTAGGTAGGCTGTCTGCCTCCAGGGCCTGCCGGGGAGGGCGGGAAGCTCTCCTGTCTCCTGAGGGCGAGGGGAATGTTCTCCTCACTGCCCTGAGGTGTCCGAGGTGAGCTCTAAAGTGGGGGGCAGCTTTGGAGGAACTGGGCAGCAAGGCCTGGGAAGGGATGGTCTTTGTTGCCCCAGACCAGGGAAGATGTGGGCCTGCCCACCTACCACCAGGTTCCTGCCGTTCCTGGGGAGTCTGAGGAACAAGGCCATTTCACGTGGGTCTGGGACTCTCACCTGAGGCTTCCTGCAGGGAGAATCCCTTCTGTTCACTCTCAGCAGCCTGGGAGCACCTCCTGAAGGTCTCTGCTCAGGTTATGATTCTTTTTTTTTTTCTTTTAAAGATTTTATTTATTTATTTGTCAGAGAGAGAGAGCACAAGCTGGGGGAGCATCAGGCAGAGGGAGAAGCAGGTCCCTCGCTGAGCAAGGAGCCGGATGCAGGACTCCAGCCCAAGACCCTGGGATCATAACCTAAGCTGAAGGCAGACACTCAACCAACTGAGCCAGCCAGGCTTCCCGTCAGCTTATGATTCTTTCCATGCTACTCTATGGAGGCCAGAGGGACAGGGATGGG
>JAQQSY010005649.1:0-11535 GCA_028646535.1 Procyon lotor | reverse complement strand
CAAGTAATATATATTCACTACAGAAAACTCAGAAAATATAGAAAAATCAACTAACATTTTGGAAAATACTCCCATTCTATTTTTACAGAAGTATGTTTATACACACACACACCGCCTCCCCCCCTCCAGTATGTACATACTTGTACCTGGTAATCTACAGTTACCTGGGTCAGACTGCCCTGCCATACCACCTCTGTGCCATGGCCCAGTAAACCAGACCTTCTGTGTTTGGGATCTTGTCCTGCTGCTATCGGGTCCAACATGTGCCCCTGATCCAGGATCCAAGACAGTCTATGTGTTGTGGGGAATACATGAAAAAGATGGGGCATTCTGTTCCCCAAAATTCCCTGAGGATGTGTCAGTACTAATTACAGAAAAAAGCAGAATGAACCATTAAATACTGCTTTCAGTTCCATGCTATGAGTGAAATGAAAGATGTGATGAGTTCTCATTCTTAAAATAACTAGCATTATATATGACCTGCCCATATACACAGACATACACATAAACACACACACAGAGCCTTAAAACATCCTAACATCCTTGCATTTCTCTATCCCCACTTCATAGATAAGGAGACGGAGGTACTGAAGAGTAAAGTGACCTGCCTGAGGATGGAATAATAAAGAGCAGCAGAAGTGGAAATGTATCTAGGTAAGAGATACCAGATCCTGTGTTTTTTCCACCAGACATCCTATTCTCCAACTTTTCCCTAATACAAATGATACCGTGTATGTAGGCGGAACTGGTCAGTTGCATCTGATGAAGAAGGGAAAGTTTATCTGCACAGACCCTTTGAGGCCAAATCGAGAACACAGGCCCAGATAGATATCAAGGTCAGACAAGCAGGAAAGGTCTGAAAACCCCAAGAACCATGCCAGTGTGCCTTGGTTCTTGGCTGGTAGGGAAGGATACTGAACTTTAGACAGAACTCTTGGCTGCAGGCTGGCATCCAGCTCTCTGGTGGCTTGAAATCTGTATCATGGCACCACCAGCAAGTTGAGATGACTTAAGGACTAGGCAAGGGGAAAGCAGTCACGTCTGAGGAGTTGCTCTCAATGTTCAAAAGGAAATGATTCTGGGGCTTTCTGTGTATTTCTGAACTTTCAGACAGGTTCCTTCCCTGTGGCTAGAATGGTCATACCCGCTCCACCTCTGTCTGGAAAATCTCTGATCACCACACATGATTCCTTTGGGAAGCAATCCTGAGCAATTCCAGGCAGAGTTATTTTCCTTACCCTCTATGTTCCACTGCAATTATAGCAGTTACTAAAGTATACTGCTATTATTGGTCTAAAAGCCCATTAAACAGTATGAGTGAGGGCCAGGTCTACCTATTTCTGAATTTTAGCATAAGCACAGTATCCAAGAAATAATAGGGATCAAGGACTATGTATTTGCTTAATAAACCAAGAAGCGGGGGTGCCTGGGTAGCTCAGTCAGTTGAGCATCTGACCCTTGATTTTGATTTAGGTCATGATTTCAGGATTGTGAGACAGAGCCCTGTGTCAGGCTCTGTGCTGAGTGTGGCGCCTGCTCAAAGAGCTGGCAGCAGTGATTGGCAGTGGGAATTAAAAGCCTAGATGTCAATTCTGGCTTAAGATTCCAAGTCTTGACAAAGAGGAAATAGACGTGAGCAGAAAAAGTATTTGGATAATGGACAGAAAAGAGGGTTTTATTTTTTATTTTAATTAATTAATTAATTAATTAATTTATTTATTTATTTATTTATTTTTAATTAAAGATTTTATTTATTTATTTGACAGAGAGAGAGATCACAAGTAGGCAGAGAGGCAGGCAGAGAGAGAGGGGGAAGCAGGCTCCCTGCTGAGCAGAGGGCCCGATATGGGGCTTGATCCCAGGACCCTGAGATCATGACCTGAGCCAAAGGCAGAGGCTTTATTCCACTGAGGCACCTAGGCGCCCTTATTTTTAATTTTTTTAGATTTTATTTTTTATTTGACAGAGAGAGAGAGTGCACAAGTAGGGGGAGGATAAGGCAGAGGGAGAAAGAGAAAACAGGCTCCCCACTGAGCAAGCAGCCAGATGCAGGACTTGATCTCAGGACTCCGGAATCATGACCTGAGCCAAAGGCAACAGCTCAACCAACTGAGGCACCTAGGTGCTCTGAAAAGAGGGTTTTAGAGAAGTTTGGAGGCTATGAAACTGCTCAGAGAAGGGAGAAGAAAATAAGGCAGATTTTTAAAAAGTAGTATGGGTATGAATTGCTCCCTTTTCAGTAATTTTTCTAGAGACACAAAGACTATGATTGCATTTTAAATACTTCTGGTTGTTGGATTCGAATTTTATTAACTTTTGTAGACTCACCAAAAGAGATTCCTGCACAAATTTATGGTTATTTTTATACGTCTTTATAGTAATTTTTATCCCATGTGGGATTCAATGAGCTTCATGGATCTGTGGATTGATTTACTTCATCAGCTTGGAAACTTCTTGGACATTATCAATTCAGATTTCCTACTGCATTTTCTCTCTACTTTCCTTCTGGGACTTCAACTATACTATGTTAGATCTTTTGACATTATTTGGCAGATAGTGGATGCTCTGTTTTACTCCTCTTAGTCTTTTTTTCTTAGTCCTTCAGTTTAGGAACTTCCTTTGACCTACCTTCAAGTTCAAGAACTTTTCTTCATTTGTAATCTAACCTGCTATTAAGACAATCTAATGAATTATTCATTTCAGGTATAGTATTTTTCATTTCTAACATTTCCATTTGGTAGTTTTCAGGTCTCTGTTGAAATTCCTTAGCATTTTTATTAGTTTTGAAATTTTTCATTAGTTAATTCTACTATGTGAATCTAATTCTCTTGACTGTTTCTTTTTTTTTTTTTTTTTAAGACTATTTTTAAGTAATCTCTACATTCAATGTGGCGCTTGAGCTCACAACCTTGAGATCAAGAACTGCACGCTCTACCAACTGTGCCAGCAAGGTGCCTCCCTATTGACTATTTCTTAATAACAAAATTTTCTTGCTTTATACTTTCTAATTTTTATCATATGCCAGACATTTTGTTATTAAAGTTTTCACGGAAAAACTGAAGTATGTAATATTTACCTCTAGAAAAGTATACCCTTTCTTTTATCAGGACATTAAAGTAGAGATCTAAGTAATTCTGATCTGTAATTGATTTAGGTCTGGGTCTTACCACATTTGTGCATTTGTTAATCACTAAGTTAATAAAATATTTTGAGGGTAGGATCTGAACTTTAGTCGATTTTGCTCATGGGAAGTCAGAAAGCCAGGAAGGGCCTGGTCTATAGCCCATGGTGATTACCACTATTGCTTCGTCAGCTATAAGATATCATTGTTGGCTGAGGTGCAATTAAAAATGTCCTTCTGAGTTCGTCCCTCTCAACGACTTCAGAGATGTTTGCAATGTTCTTAAAAAATACAGTATTGGGGGGGCGCCTGGGTGGCTCAGTCGTTAAGCGGCTGCCTTCGGCTCAGGTCATGATCCCAGAGTTCTGGGATCGAGCCCCACATCGGGCTCCCTGCTTGGCAGGAAGCCTGCTTCTCCTGCTACCATCCCCTCTGCTTGTGTTCCCTCTCTCGCTGTGTTTCTGTCAAATAAATAAAATCTTAAAAAAAAAAAAAATACAGTATTGGGGTGCCTGGGTGGCTCAGTGGGTTAAAGCCTCTGCCTTCGGCTCGGTCATGATCTCAAGGTCCTGGGATCGAGCCCCACATCGGGCTCTCTGCTCAACAGGGAGCCTGCTTCCCCCCGCCCCCCGCCTGCCTCTCTGCCTACTTGTGACCTCTCTCTTCTCAGTCAAATAAATAAATAAACTCTTTAAAAAAAATACAGTGTTATGTTTAGCCTCCATGTGTGACATACAGCATCCTCATATTCTGAGGACTGCATGCAAGTGGGGTATGGGTCTCAGACACTTGCAGAAACTCCTAAACTACTTATCTCTCTTCTTTCTTTGTGGTTAAATTTTCTAATTTTTTTTTAAAGATCTTGTTTATTTATTTGACACAGAGAGAGAGCAATAGCAGTGAGGACCAGCAGGAGAGAGAGAAGCAGGTTCTTCACTGAGCAGGAAACCAATGTGGGGCTTAATCCCAGGACCTTGGTTGGGATCATGATCTAAGCCGAAGGCAGATGCTTAACCAATTGAGTCACTCAGATGCCCCTGTGGTTAAATTTTCTTTATCATTTTTGCATTCTTTTTTTTTTTTTTATAATTTTTGCATTCTTATGCTATAAATTTTGCATGTTCACTTTTTTTCATCATTAGACTAGCCATGGATTAATGATGATGATGATTAGGTCTTTTCAAAGTACAAAAAGATCAGGTTTTATTTTTCTTTTATATTCCTATTTAACTAGAAATGTTTAAACAAAACGGATGTTCAATTTTATCAACTGCCTTTTAGGCATCTATGGAATCATCACAAATGGTTCCAAGGAGAAGAATTAGCACAATGATTACATTAATAGATTTTCTTTTCTTTTTTAAGATTTTATTTATTTGACACACACAGAGCGAGATTGAGGACCAAGTAGGCAGAGAAGCAGGCAAAGGGAGAGGGAGAAGCAGACTCCTCACTGAGCAGGGAGCTCGATCCCAGGACCCTGAAATCATGACCTGAGCCGGAGGCAGCCGCTTAACTGACTGAGCCACCCAGGCGCCCCCATTAATAGATTTCTTGATACTAAACTAAATATTGCACCCTTATTAAGCTCTACTTGGAGAATATTCTAACATGATACTGGATTCTACTTGCTAGTATTTTACTTAAAATACAGGCATTAAAGGGATGCCTGGGTGGCTCAGTCAGTTAAGCTTGGCCTTCAGCTCAGATCATGATCCTGGGGTCTTGGGATCAAGCCCCACATTGGGCTCCCTGCTCAGCGAGGAGCCTGTTTCTCCCTCTCCCTCTGCCCTTCTCCCCCTCTGTTGGCGTGCTGTTTCTCACTTCTACTCTCTCAAATAAATAAATCAATCTTAAAAAAAAAATACAGGCATTAACATTGACAAGTGAGACTGGTCTGTAGTTCCCATTTTTGTTACTTTTGTTGGGTTTTAATATCTAGCTAACTTAAAAGGCTACACACTGGGGGCACCTGGGTGGCTCAGTGGGTTAAAGCCTCTGCCTTCAGCTCAGGTCATGATCTCAGGGTCCTGGGATCGAGCCCTGCATCGGGCCCTCTGCTCAGCGGGGAGCCTGCTTCCCCCTCTCTCTGCCTGCCTCTCTGCCTACTTGTGATCTCTCTCTGCCTGTCAAATAAATAAGTAAAATCTTAAAAAAAAAAAAAAAAGGCTACACACTGTTTTTTTTCCATGCATTTCTAGCCATGGCCACTGAGAGACACCACTGAGCTGCTTAATCACAGCACCTGTTCCTATAGCCTCAGTTTTATCTGTTGTTCCTCACTGGAAACTGCTCCACCCAACTTAATGCTTTCTTCCAAGTTCAGAAATTAATGCCTGATCCTCTAATCCAGGAGTCAGCAAGTTATAGCTTGTGGGCAGGCCGCATATTTTTGTAAATAAAGCTTCCTTGGAACACAGACACATCCCTCCCTTTAAGCATGGTCCACGGTTGCTCTCAGGCTACAATGGCACAGCTGAGTAGTTCTAACACAGCTCTAACAGAGATGGAGGGCACACAAAGCCTATGTTTGCTGACCTCTGCTCTAATTCTTGATTGTTTTAAGCCAAACCCCATCTTTTTAATCATTCCATCTCAGGGAAAGAGTGCAAAAAAGACACCGTCTGTGTTGTTTTTCTGAAGTCCAGCCCAATCGAGAGAACATTTTTAGGTAAAAATGTCAATCCTAGTAGACAGCCTTGGTCTTGCCTCAGGTAAGGTTTCCTCAGAGCAGAAGAGGCACTATCACTTTTCCAGGTCTCCTTCCGCCCCGAGGAGTTCAAGATAACAATCAGGGAAGAAATTGTTCAAGCAAAGTATATCTTGCATTTCTTTAAGTTAAATACTGTTAGTGAATAACTGAGCTGGCTCTAATATTTATACATTAAATACAATTTGGCTTCTTACTTCTGAAAGCAAACTCTCCAGAGACATAGGATCCATCTTGCTGTAGACATTCCATAGACTCAAACTCACATCCTGCAACTGCAACATAAGGGTAAAAACATGGAAATAAATGAGTCAATATCACTATGACAATCAGAAGTAGCATAAATGACTAGCTTGGTGAAAACTCAGTGATTAGAATAAATCAAAATTTTACCAATTATATTAGAACCAATACATATTAATAAATGCTGTCCCATTCAAGGAAGCTATCTTTTTTTTTTTTTTAAGATTTTATTTATTTGACAGAGAGAAACACAGCGAGAGAGGGAACACAAGCAGGGGGAATGGTAGCGGGAGAAGCAGGCTCCCTGCTGAGCAGAGAGCCCGATGTGGGGCTCGATCCCAGAACCCTGGGATCATGACCTGAGCCGAAGGCAGACGCTTAACGACTGAGCCACCCAGGTGCCCCTCAAGGAAGCTATCTTTACAGAAACTTTGGTACATCTTCTGAATACCCTTCTGAGGACTCTACTCAATGCCCTTTGGATTATGTGTTTTTTCAATCTAACTGGTGGGAAACAGGTACTGTTCCCAGCCCTTAGCATGTATCAGGCACTGTTCTTCATAACTTTTCAGATTTTTTTTTTAACTCTGCCCTTGGTAGTTACCTGACACATGAATGCATTGACACTCTGCTGAATACTTGGGATGGGGGAGGGCAGGGGAATCTTGGCAGATCTTCGGGGTTCTCTTTGGGCACTTTCCTTTTTAGAACTCTAGCTGCCCTACTCATCAGACTCTCCACTGCATCTTCTCAACTTAGGAAATACATTGGGATTCACCTGGGTACCCCCTCCACCCCATGATGTGGGCCTGGAAATTTTCTCAAAGTAGTAAGCTAGTGTAATCATAGGGCTAACCTTGTCTTATTTCTCTCAGGGAATCACTATTTTTCATTGTCTGATATCTTGAAAACCACTACTTCACATATTTTGTTTTCTGTTTGTTCTTTTGGTTTGGCTAGGTTGAGCTGTTTTGGGAAGAAGAGGAAATCTGGCTCCTTTTGTCTTATGTAGGTGACTTATTTTTCCTTCGTGGAAGCTTTTTGGGATATTTTTATCCTTACTGTTCAAAAAAGGCATAGACTTAAGGCTTTTTCTTTCCATTTATACTTGCTAAGTCATTTAATTTAAAAGTTTTTATTCTTTTTAATCACTGAAAATGTCTATTCTTTTTTAAAAAAATTTCTTCCCTTCTGATATCTCTGCTCCACCTTTCTGCAACTCTTTCTTGTTGGCTATCAGACTTCTTGGATCAGTTCTCTAGGTCCTTTAACTTTTTTTCTCATATTTTCTATCTTGATTTTTTAATTTTACATTTTTTAGAGAAATTTCTAACTTTACCTCCTAACCCCTCTAATAATTTTATCAATTATAACTTCTTAGAGCTCTTATTTTCTTTATGTTAATTTATCACCACATAATACTTGTTCTATGGTCATCAAATCTTACTTGTCTGGGCATCCTAATGAGAATTTTGTGCCTTAAGTTTTGCTCTATATCTTAATTACCTTGGGTCTTATCCAATCTTTCTTTTTTTTTTAATCTTGATCTTTTCAAGTTATAGGCATTTAATCAAATGTTTGGTGATCTTCGGTTGCTTGTTTTTATTTCCAAAGGGAAAGGCTAACTGGAAGCTTTACGCTCTCAGCAGAGCTTGTCAACTACTAGAAAATTTTTTTAGTAGTTTTAGGCAGGAGGCAGTTATTCAGGATCTCTACTCCCTTATATTCTAAATTCCAAAAAATTGAGTTAATACATTTGGCTCCTTCCTCTGTATTCTGGAACAGCTTTTTTTTTTTAAGATTTAATTTTATTTGAAAAAAAAAAAAAGATTTTATTTTATTTGACAGAGAGAGAGAGAGATCACAAGTAGGCAGAGAGAGAGGAGAAGCAGGCTTCCCACTGAGCAGAGAGCCTGATGTGGGGCTTGATCCCAGGACTCTGAGATCATGACCTGAGCTGAAGGCAGAGGCTTTAACCTCTGAGACATCCAGGCGCCCCTGGAACAGCTTTTTTTAAGCATCAACTGATTTAATTTTTTGAAGGAACTGAATCTGATTTCTAATTTTAAATGTAAACTTTAATTTAATTTTACTTATAATTTTGAGACATATTTCCTCATGTCATCTATCTCCCTTTTTAATTTTGTGTGCTCGGATTATCATATCTCATTTCTCTTTTTACAAACTCCATTCTTAAAAGGTATAAAAGAGACATTTTTCTTGCTTTTTATTCTATTTCTTAGAGAAAACCCTTTTTTTTTTTTTTAAATTTTTTATTTATTTGACAGAGAGAAACACAGAGAGAGAGGGAACACAAGCAGAGGGAACGGTAGCGGGAAAAGCAGGCTTCCTGCCGAGCAAAGAGCCCGATGCGGGGCTCGATCCCAGGACTCTGGGATCATGACCTGAGCCGAAGGCAGATGCCTAACGACTGAGCCACCCAGGCGCCCCTAGAGAAAATCTTCTTAAAAAGCATGATGTTCTGGGGCTCTCAGTGGGTTAAAGCCTCTGCCTTTGGCTCAGGTCATGATCTCAGGGTCTGGGATGCATCGGGCTCTCTGCTCCCTGGGGAGCCCGCTTCCTCCTCCTCTCTCTCTGCCTGCCTCTCTGCCTACTTGTGATCCCTCTCTCTCTGTCAAATAAATAAATAAATAAACCTAAAAAAAAAAAAAGGCATGATGATCTATCTCTGCATCTAATATGCTATGGTTTCTTTCTTATATTTTGTTGAATCTTTCCATAAGTCTTATTCCACGTTTCAATATAAAGAGTTTATGTTTGTCCACAAAAAGGTAAATAAATGCTTGCTCTATGGTTACTCTCATTATTCAGAAGTTTGCTAATGGAATCCTCTCCTTAAGAAGCTAGTTGATGTAAATTTACATTACTAGGTGACAGCTCCAGCAGCTGGAGAGTTAAGATGGAGGAAGCTGGAGGCAGCAAAAGCCCTATCAGAGGACCTTCCCTGTGCTGCTTCCCAGGAAGAGTTCTCGATACCTATAATTCAGTTAGGCTCAACCTAAATGCCAAGTAAAAGCTTATGTGGGTCTGGCTTCCTTTCTCATGCTGGCACCTAGTATATCTGGGACAAAGCATCCTCCAGGTTAACAACTTTCTTCTGGGTACAGATATACAATAAAACAGAATTTTTAAAACTTATGTTTTAAGTGTCTGTGGGGCCCGAACTCAAGACCCTAAGATCAAGACCTGAGCTGAGATCAAGAGTCGAATGCTTAACTGACTGAGCCACCCAGGCGCCCCAAGCCCCCTACTCTTCCAAATTAGAGAGCACTGAGACGTCTGGGTGGCTCAGTTTGTTGAATGTCTGATTCTTGGTTTTGGCTCAGGTTGTGATCTCATGAGTGGTGAGATGGAACCACACTCATGAAGGAGCCTCCTTCCCCACCCCCACTTGTGCTCGCTTGCTCTCTCTGTCTTAAATAAATAAATCTTAAATAAATATCTTAGAAAGCATTACTTCCTAGCAGCAGCAGCTACCACAGCCTTGTTGAACTTCTGCTACTTATAGTCAATGTGTGAGAATACTACAGTTTTGGAGCAGCAATAGTGGAGTACAAGGGGTGTGTTTCTCTTTAACCCCACATCTCATGTTCCTTCCACATTACAGGGTTTACCAGGCAAGAATCCATTTACTTCCAAGGGACACTGCTACTTCTTGGAAGGAGGGGCAGTAATTAGCCCTGGGCCACATTTCCTACTCTATGCCTAATAGTATGTTCCTATTTTGAGCATGTCAATGCTCATTCCCTGTTTCTGTGCTGGTGGCAGGTCATCTTATTGGGAGATGCCTATAGATGCTGCTAACCTACCAGGCCATCCTCCTTAATATGTACTCTGAGTGACCCCCTCTCCCAGACTCATTCATTAATTCACTTAACAAATATTTATGGGTCATCTCCTAGATAGAAGGAATACTGAAATAAAAGATACTGTTTATACAGAAGATAACCTTTTTATTTCTCTAGTATGCTGTACTTATACAAAATTCTGCACTGTCCTTTTCATTGCTCTTGAATAGTTCTCAAATTATATAAATTTCTAAGATACAAACAATAACAATGAAAAGACTGTTTTTGTTTGCAAGGATCTTCCGATCCAGAGACCAGGGGTTGGTGGGTACATGAGTAGGGGTGTGTGAAAAATGTGTAACATAGGACAAAGAAAGCTATAAGAGGAATCAGCTTAGGGTGCTACAGGAGTAGACTGGAAGAACAATGGACTCAGAATGGGAAAAAGAGGGAAAGGAGGACAGAGAGAAACTCCTAGAAGGAAAGACAAAGGAGTTCAGTTTAGGGACTAGCTTTGCACAGCATCTATTTTCCATTTCAAGTTTTTTAACTTGTTCCATGCTCTTGAGAGATCACTGCTAGCTTTTCAGAGTGTTATCATGATGCACACTCACACTGTGGGGGCCCCTCATTAAAACCGCAAGTGGCAGACAAAAGCCAGGCATACTGCCTTTTGTACATACCTCGTATTTCATGGTAAAAAATCCATCCCCTCCAATGCCCTCAAGTGCAAAGGCCTGTACAATTGGCCATTTCTCTACTACAAACATATCAAATATCTGCAAGTGACCTAGAGGAATCAAATAAAACAACATGTATCAAATACTATCCTGGATATAATAGTCTAAACCTGATCTAATGTGGATAGACAGGCATCACCTCTCTCAAATTCACCCCAGCCTCATTTAGCAAAATAAAAATGAAACAGATAAAATGGTTAGATATTAAAACCAGAAATACAAAATGAAAGTCCAAGAAAATTCAAACCATAACAAGTTACATAAATTCAGATTTCTCCATAGCATATTTTCACATTCTGGTTTCCTAAGTGAACAAGTTAAGTTAGTAAATAAATCACATTATTACATCTGACTTGCATCACTTAGTGGATATAATTATTAACAGACTCAAATTTGGCTCTTCCCCCTTAAGAAACATAGCCAATCAACCTCCTCAAGGGAAAATTACCAAATCAAAAATTTTTCTTACAGCAACAGCTTTAATGCACAAAGTTTTTAAAAAATAAGATATAAACACTGCTAAACTTGATTATTTTCCTTTATTTTTACACATCACTTTTGAGCCTCACTGTCAGCATATTTTTTTAATTAACATATAATGTATTATTCGCCCCAGGGGTACATGTCTGAATCATCAGGCTTACACATTTCACAGCACTCACCGTAACACATACCCTCCCCAATGTCCATCACCCAGCCACTCTATCCCTATCCCTTATCCCCCAGCAACCCTCTGTTTCATGAGATTAAGAGTCTCATGGTTTTGTCTCCCTCCGGATCCCATCTTGTTTCATTTTTCCCCTCCCTACTCCCCATGACCCCCGCCCTGCCTCTCAAATTCCTCATATCAGAGAGATCATATAATTGTCTTTCTCTGACTGAGTTATTTTGTGTCAGTATTTTTTTTTTTTT
>JAQQSY010005648.1:0-11535 GCA_028646535.1 Procyon lotor | reverse complement strand
CAAGGCTTTAAGATCAGAAAACCCGGTTCTAGGTACTGTACAAAACGCATGCATGCATGATTTCACTGGCTCCTCACAACCTTTACATAAAAGAAGAACACAGTTGGTTCCTATTTACAAATGGGAAAACAGATGCTTAGAAAAGTTAAGTAACTTGCCAAAGATCCTTTGGTATGTCTCTGATCAAGACTGGGCATGACCCCAGGTCTGTGTGATCGAAGCCCCTGACCTTAACTACAGTTGTATTAAGTAGTAGTTGTATTGCAATATCATAGAATATGATACTGGCCATTGCTGTTCACTATTCTTCTTTGGATGTTGAGATGAAAGCCTTAATTTACCATGAAATTCTGACACCAACTCTAGGAAGAACCATGTTCTTCTTTATCACAGCCACACATTCCACCTGGGTTTTGTCACTGGGGCTGAGGCTTGAATCCAGGCAGCACAGGACTGGCAAAAAACAGTGTAGGCTTGGGACTCAGAGTCATCCAATTTAAAACTGTTTGACCTTGTGAGTTACTTCTTTATCTCTTTGAGATTTAGTGTTCATCTGTATGAGATTTTTTTTTTAAAGGAAAGCACTGATAATGAGGACCAAAGGAGAAAACATATAAAATGTCCATTAAAATGCAAATGCATAACATATTCCTAATAAATGGTGGTGGGTGGGGGAGTGGATGGTTTGTATTTCTGAGATTCCATATACCCAAGATGCTTCAGACACAGAACTGTGTTCTGCTTGCCTGATGCTTTGGGGTATTTCCTTCCATGGAGCCACAATGGAAGCATGCATAAACCTCAGTCTTAGTCCAAAGAAGGGACTAGTCCTCACAGCCTTTGCTCTAACCAGTGAAGCCAGCCCAGTCATGTGTCATTTCCCACATTTGCCACTATGGCTGCTCTGGCCTGGCTTCCTCCTACTTCCTCTACCTGTGCCACCTTCACTACTTCCTAATTCACTCTTAAAACTGGGTTGCTAGGTCTGTAGTAATTGCTTTTAAAGAATAATTGATCCTGAGTAAACCCTCCAATGATTCACACCCAGGGTCAAGAGCAGAGCTTCAATGCAGAATCTCTGTAGCTGTTATTTTGATACTTCAAAGTTTTGTATGCTGTGGAAGGGTGGAAGAGGCCACCATGCTTCATCAACCAAAGACAAGTTATCCTGGGACACCTAACTGTCCATGTGCCTTGAAAATTATAAAGCAACAGGGAAACATGGCCTGTTTTCATATCTTTGCATTTTAATAGGAAATTGATACTGTGATTCTTTTTTTTTTTTCCTTTTTTTTTGTCTATTAAGTTACTAATACTCTTGAGGTTTTTTATTTATTTATTTATCTATCTATCTATCTATTTATTTATTTGTTTATTTTGGGGGGCAGAGGGAGGTGCAGAGGGAGAGGGAGAGAAAAACTCTCAAGCAGACTCATGATAAATGCAGAGCTCATCGTGGGATGAGTGTGGAACTCATGGGGCTCAATCTCACGACCTTGAGATTATGACTTGAACTGAAAGCAAGAGTTGGCTGCTTAACTGACTGAGCCACCCAGGTGCCCCCGATTCTTATTTAAAATAAACTTATGCACACAACTATATCCCCCTACATATACATACACAAATACACACATGGAATTTCATTAATATTTAAGATAAAATGAGATTTCAAATACATTTCCCATCTGGAGTGGGATGTTAATGATTAAGACCCCATGGTCAACTTCAGTTTATTTTCCATTGACTCAGACTTTCCGGGTGCTTAGCTGGGAAACTCTGAGAAGCTTGGGAGAGGTATAGAGAGGTGGAGGCCGCATGGGCACAGAAAGAGAACATGTGTCACGTTAGTTCAAATTCCAGCTTTGCTACCAGAGAGCTACATGATTTGCACGAGTCACTTTGAACTTGAGCTTCCTATATGTGATAAAGACTACTGTGTTGGTGATTCTGTCTCCCCACCTCCCACCCATGTTCATACCTTCTCTGCCCTGCTTGGGGTTCAGGAATGCTGACCCTGTGGACTGATTGCTGGGGAAGCCATGGCAGGGCAGCTCAGAGAAGAAGAGAGACATTGTAGGATGGCACCCACTCTTTTTCCTTCCTGTGTAGTCTTAGCAGTGGCTGCATTTCTCTATAGCCTTAGCTCCTGACTGAGAGTCCCCTTACCAGTTGTAAGCCCTTGCTGAGTCACAGCAACACTCTTTCCTCTTTGCCCATTCATGCCAGGGATGAGGGCTTTTCCCTCACAGCCAGTCCCAGTGCCTGTTTGCTTTACCTTTACTCATGGATTCCCTTAACCTCACCCACACTATCTGCACATCGCTATTCACAAAGCTCTAGTAGGTTCCACAAGTTCTGAGCCATTACTTTCCTGCCCCACCCTGACTAATACAGTCTCAAAACCTAAAAGTGCTGGAGTGCTGAGCCCATGGGTACATATGCATTGTGTGCACCTGATAAGCACTGAATTGGTGGTGGCTATTGTTATCCTTTTGTTTCCTTCTGGGTATGGGAAAGGCTACAAGGAGATCCCATGCTAGAAGTCATGAGTGTTAGAATGCCTACATTGTTTCTAGAGGTTTGATGCCCCAGGTTGCTACTCCTGTCTGCAGCCCTGCGTCCACATGTGTGACGTCATGCATGTTCTCTTTGGGTTTTCCGTTACTTGAACTTCCTCACGTCAGGATTTGTGGGTCATCATTATAGAACCAGACATATTCCCTTCTAAAGCCCTATACCCCTAAGCCTCAATTATTGAGTCAGTAGCTGGCAGGCATCATACTGGGTCATGAACAAATGTCAGAAGAGGGAAAGCCATATGACAGAGGTTTCTGAAGACCCAGGACAAAGAACCAAAGGATAGCGTACCACAAAGGCATGTATAGAGAGAACTAACCAAACCAATGACCTGTGCCTCCCTGAAACTCTGCTAATGATGGGTTGCTAATTAGGCTTCCATGATCTTTTTTCTTGCTGGTTAAAGATGTATATATTTCATGAATTTCATGTTTTAATTAATGATTTTATGTTCTATATATTACCTTGGCTTATAAATTCAAATAGACTCTTGGAGGTTCTTCAAGTAGGAAATGCATTCCATAAATGTAAGCTTGTTATTAATCTTGAATATTAATATTTAATTTTAAAATGAATAATTAACCTCATTTTAATTCCACCTTTTTATGTTGTTCCTGGAACTCTTACTTTCTTTCATGTCCAACCCAGAGCACCTCACAATTCTGGGCCTGTCATTGGATTTAAAATGAAGAGATCTGGGGCGCCTGGGTGGCTCAGTGGGTTAAGCCTCTGCCTTCAGCTCAGGTCATGATCTCAGGGTCCTGGGATTAAGCCCCGCATCAGGCTCTCTGCTCAGCAGAAAGCCTGCTTCCCCCTCTCTCTGCCTGCCTCTCTGCCTACTTGTGATCTCACTCTCTCTGTCAAATAAATAAATAAAATCATTAAAAAATTTTAAAAAGTAAAATTTCAAAATCTATGTCATCTTTGCATTCAGGCTTTGTCTTAGAGAGGGCTCCTATTGGCAAGACACACATTAGGACTGATAATGAGCAAAAGAGGAAGTTAGTGAATGGATGTCAGGCAGAATAGTAAAGGTGAAAAATTTGGCTTATAAATGTGTGAGAACCAGGATGGGCCACAACTCAGGCCACCACCCACATCCTAGCACAGGGTGAGTGAGAGACCCCACTGCTCTCATCACTGATTTCAGGCCATCACCAAAGCATGGCCAGACTTTTGCACTGGACATGGGCCGTCCCCACTGATGACCTTGACACCATCCTCAGCCACCAGACAGGCTCTTGTATGGTAGTTGCCCCTCTATGTCACCAGCTCCTGGTTGGATGCAATGGCACATGCATCTGTCTCATTGAGCTTTGAATACTTACTTCCAGGTGCTCTGATGTGAGAAAGGCTAGGGAAAAAACAAAAACAAAAAACTGGGGCGCCTGGGTGAATCAGTAGGTTAAAGCCTCTGCCTTCAGCTCAGGTCACGATCTCAGGGTCCTGGGATTGAGCCCCACATAATCAGTCTCTCTGCTCAGCAGGGAGCCTGCTTCCTCCTCTCTCTCTGCCTGCCACTCTGCCTACTTGTGATCTCTCTTTCTCTCTGTCAAATAAATAAATAAAATCGTAAAACAAAACAAAACAAAAAAACAAAAAACTTCTAGAGCACTCTCATCTCCACCAGAACCACCTCCAAATAGGAATTTTAGCTTCTTGGACTGCAAAAAAAAAAAAAAAAAACAAAAGTGCAGTCTCCATCCTTGCTATCTTCACCAAGTGGTGAAATAGTGCAGCCCCACTGCCTACACTGCTGTGTCTTCAAATTAGCGCCTCTATTCTTTGTGAAGGGAAAATTCTTTTTCTTGGTTAAGAGACTTTTCCCCCTTTTCCTCCTTTGGTAACACTGGATATTTAGCAATTCCCCACAATTCTCCTACTTTGCATGTGGTTAAGAATCTTGGCTTTAAGGCTAGACTGACTGGCTTCAGATCTGCCTATCCACTCACTAGTTGTATTTATCTCAACCACCTTTTGCCTCACATTCTGCTCCTAAAAATGAAGACAATGCACCTCCTCCTCAAAGCCTTCTGGCCCCCTTACCTAACTGGGTTAGTTGCCACTCATCTGTGCACCTCACTTCTCATGAGCTTCTTTAATGCTCATACCTTTTACCATATTTATTTCCTTTTCCTGGGACATTTTCCTTCTCAAACACTTTCTTCTGTTTCTAGGAGGTCCTTGAGGTTGAAGACAGCATATTCTAATTATTTCTAATTATTTTGAACATAGGCAAAGCAGCCTATTTGACTCTTCTGGTAACAGAATTAACTTTGACTTATTCCTGTTGGTCAGAGTCACATACTTATCACAGACTCTGTCCTGTGTGACTCTCTCTTTGGCTAATTTTGATCTGTATTCTTTCACTGTACTGTCAGGATTATAGCTTTCAGTAAGTTCTGTGGGATTTTTTTTAAATGAATTATCAAGCATGAGGGTTGTTTTGGTCTTCAGAGCTGCCAAATACCAAGCTTACACTGTACAGAACCCCCATCCCCCAAAAGATTGTCTCACACTTCTGACAAAAACTGCCCTTGGGGGCACCTGGGTGGCTCAGTGGGTTAAACCCTCTGCCTTCCGCTCAGGTCATGATCTCAGGGTCGTGGGATCGAGCCCCTCATTGGCTCTCTGCTCAGCAGGGGGCCTGCTTCCCTCCTCTCTCTGCCTGCCTCTCTGCCTACTTGTGATCTCTCTCTGTCAAATAAATAAACAAAATCTTAAAAAAAAAAAACAAAACTGCCCTTGTAGGCAACATGATGCTAAACAGTTATCTGAATATTACCCACCATGAGAGACTCGTGGGGGACCAGACTGCCCTCCAAGAGTCCTTTATATAAGAATGTACAATGTATCAAAGGGAAACCCATGGAAATCATTTATTTATCTTTAACAAAGAGGAATTTTATTTCCATTTTCTTTTTGTTTTTGTTTTCTATTCCATGGATCTAAACATTAATATCTAAACATGCAATATGAAGTAACAAATGCATATTTTTTAAAATGGTTATAAAATTGTTTATAACAGAGAATATTTTGAGATAATTTAAATTCCCAACAATAAAGTGACTATTAAATACATTATGATATAAATTTCTAACAAAATAAAATGTAGCCATTAGTAATACTGTTTACTGAGAATTTTTAGATGCATGTGAAAATACTCGTGATATTAATTAGAAAAAAATAGAGTGCTAAATTTTGTCATCAGTATGATCTTGACTCTGATTTTTCTTTACTGCATTTACTAAATTGGAAGTGATGTAAACTAGTAGTAAACTAGTATCTCTATCTTTGTAACAAAAATAAGGAAACTTTATCATTATAGGAGATTTGGCATTAGAAAGTTATACTGAGCCTGGGGAACCAGAGATGGAACATTTCTGTGCCTTTCCAATTTTTCTATGCATTACAATAGAGTCACCTGAAGTAGTCTGAGAAACACTGGAAACACTATACTAATATTTTTATTGTATTATATGTGTAAAATATTCCTTTCATTCAATAATATATTTATGCTTATTTTAATTAAAAAATAAAATTACTTACCTTCAGGAAAATAATTACAAAAGAAAAGACCACAACCTAAATTTTCCAATTATTTATTGTGAATACAAATTTTCTGCTCACACAACTTTCACAAAATCCATGAGATTCACCAATATGGAATCTTTATTCAAGGTACATGTGTCGCACCAACTTTTTAAAATAAAAAAATTGAAAAAAGTCTTTACTTGGCATCTTGTTCAAATGAAAGCATTCCTCTGGAAAGATTGCTCATGTTTACCTTGTAGCTTTGAGTGTCCTTTGCCATCTTGGGATGTACCCCTGGTGTAGGGACATGTACCCCCTTTTGAAGAACCTGATCATCATTAAAGTCCACATGTTAAAGATGACATATAGAAGAGTGAACATATTCTTAATTTTAATTTCTGTTGTTTTTTTTTTAAGTATTTTCCCTGAAAGTAGGGAAGAGAGCTTGTCAGCTGGTGCATAATAACTGTAGGGATATTTTAGATTAGGGTAAGGAGATAAAATAACAAAACTAACCAAAATTTCTCCTTAAAAAATCAAGAACTAGACTTCCTGTGCCCTGGGATGTTTAAACAGGAGGTGGATTACATCTCTGAGAGAGGTGTTCAGCACTGGATAGAGGGTGGCTAAGATGACTTCTAAGTCTCCTTCTGAACCTGAAATTATGTAGACGATGCCCCATAGCCGTTGAATGAAGCCTGATGATACCAGGACATGTGTGCACTATCACATTCTTTGTCACATCTATAGCTTCTGCTCCATTACATTTTTCTCCTTCAAATAGTTCCTCTTCCTTGGATGCTACAACTCTTCATACTGTTCAGTTTCCCAGTATACCACTCTAAGCTCCCCCATATTCTTTTCACTGACAATTAACTCAGGCTCTACCCAATAGGACCGCTGTTGGTTCTGCTCCAGATATTCACACACATTGGCTCTCCCTCATACCAGAATTAAGCTGTACTTGTCTGGTTTCCATCATCCACAGTACCTTGACATGCCCTTTCTAATGCCTTTCCTCCCTCTACCTGCAACTCATTAAGATAATTGATTTTTTTAAAATTTTTATTTCAGCTATAGCATAAATTGTACTCCTTTAAAGAATGTGATGACCTGAATGGTTTTTAATGATATTAAGGTGATTGTAATGACAAGTGCTCTCACTAGACGATGATCTGGGGTGAATGGTGGGGAGTAGAAATTTCTACTTCAGTGAACAATATAAAATAGACTTGCCTTGAAGGAGGGACTTAGGAAAGACACTCCCAGGTGTCTTCTATGAGTAAGGGACACAGAAGAGAGAAACAAAGAGAAGTTCCTGATTACTGTTTCTGGGGAATGAGACAACCCAACAGCAAAATTCCCAGTAATTCAGAAGTAAGTAAAGGAAGCATTAAGGCATTCTGGAGTCATCAGAACCAGTTTGTGTCCTAGCTCTACACCCCATTTGCTGTGTGACATCGAACAAGGTTATGGACTGAAGGTCTGGGTTTGGTAGGGACAAATGATAGGAGAGTGGGGGAGGCAAGAGTGCAGGAGATGAGTCTATAGTCTTTTGAAAAACTCTGTGAGTTAAGATACGGCTTTGATTTCATTGATGACAAAACAGCAACAACAAAAGTTTGTTGGAGGTCCCAGAGAATGTGTAAAACAGTAACAACAAAATAAAGTGGAAAGGGACAAATTAAAAGTTCAGCACAACAACCTAGGGGCTTGAATAAGGTAATGGCAGTGGTAGTAGCCAGGAGACAGATATAACAGCTAGTAAGAGAGATCAATTAGATTAGTTGTTTTGGACAAAGTTTACTTCTTTTCTGGTTTGGCGACTGGAAGTGCCAATCACAACATTGGAAGAAGATGAGACTTTATGGAAAAAAATAAGCAATTCTCCTGAGGTCATTTTGATTCAAAGAACTTATGTATATCATACAGGTGGAAATGATTTGCTGATGATCTTATTAAATTAACAGATTCAATGTCTTTCTGATACTCTACTCCTGAGCTACCTAACCAGAAAGGGAGTAGAAGACTATAGTTAACTACCAGAATATCTGAATACCTGGGAATCCAGAACACTCTTCAGTGCTTTGAATTATGGTTCCATTCCTCTATTCCTATTCATACTTGAGGTCCTATAGCTATGATCTCTTGAATATGAGCTCTTCTTCCATTAGAAGACAATTTTATTGACCTTATCTTATAAATATTGAGTTCCTTACACTTGGCAAAAATGACTTTGTGCCATGGGCAGAACTCATACTACAGATTTCACCTAGCTTCCTAAGGAAAGGATGGAAGAATCTTGTTTTTTCTCCTCAAAAAAATCACTTTATTCAAAATGGTTTTTTTTTTATTCAAAATGTTTTTATAAACTCTAAAGAGATTCTAATTATAGCAGTGATTGGCTCCTTCACCCAGGAAAGCCAACATGTCACAATATTCCTGTCTTGCAGACAAGAAGTGCAGATGAAGGTTTCCTGACCAAGCCTACTGGCCATTTAATTGAACCAACTCAAGTCAGAAGTGGACTCATTGACTGGTCAACTGTGACTAGAATGGGTAAGATGACATTGAACAAGCATAATGACCAGGCATTCCATCAATCTAACTAAAAGATGGGAGAGAAGGAAAATAAATTAGCATTATAAGATCGTATCCTCACTATTTTCCAAAGACCATGAACATTTTTTAACCTCAGGAAATTATTCAAATTGAGAAATATTTGTAAGACTCCTACCATGTAGTAGGAACTTCATGCAGCATCTACTCTGTGTTAAATCCCTTGGGAAAGCATAGTGATACAAATTTCAACAAAAGCCAACACTCAACAAAAGCTTACAGGTAGGAATAAAGAGAGGAATAAGGAAGGCCAGAAATAGCTATCATAACCTTTTTCTATCCTACATTTCTACATTTCTTTCAAGGTCTGATTTTTCTATTGCTGTTGTTAAGCTACTTTCTGGAGAGTAGGAGAGAAACTTTGAGATGGTAGGAATTTACAGTTTAAGGAAAGACAACTCAGGTTAGAAGAATAAAGCAATAGACTTATCCACTGTACTTTGAGAAATAAATGTATAGATGATTGGGAATATCCAAGACAGTGAAGTGTCCCTGGGAATGAGGAGGAGGAGGAGAACATATGTTGTTGGACAGTCATGACATATCCTTTGTTCTTTATTTCACTTCTCTCCCTGACTTCCATATTACACTTCGTGGTGTTCCCCATTAGAACTTCATCTGTATTTCTCTTGGGAGGAATTGTGTTATAGTGATTTTAAAATAGTGTGACACTATGCTTTTGGTACTGTTTGAGTTACTATTTGAGTTTTGTTAGCCTGTTCTGAAAGTGAACCCTGATTTATATATTCCTTCTATGGGCAAATGAGTTCATAGTGCCAAATGTAGACCATATCTCAATTTGGGGAGGCCTTGGAAAACTTCTGCAAAATCTATACATGTCTAGCAATCATGGGATGATTCCCAGCCTTCACTGTCAGAGGCACCAATTTCTTCTCAATTCTTTCAGGTTTTGTTAGTTCTCTATAAACTACCTTTCTGGGGCACCTGGGTGGTTCAGTCGGTTGGGCGTCTGCCTTTAACATGGATCGTGAGCCCACGGTCCTGGGTCCACATTAGGCTCTAGCCCCACACTAGGCTCCCTGATCAGTGGGGAGTCTGCTTCTCTCTCTCCCTCTCCCATTTACCCTGCTTGTGTTCTCTCACTCTCTCAAATAAACAAATAAAATCTTAAAAAAATAATACACTACATTTCCATGTGGATGTATGCTCAAAGAAAAAAAAAGATTAAAACTGATATTGCTCAGATATATTCTAAGGAAAAAGAAACTCCTAGTCCATGAACAATCACTGTTAGAATATGTACTATGGGGACAAATGGAGAGTGTTTAAAGCAGGTTGACTGGTGTCCAATTCACAGAGTCATTAAGTTTTGGGCACTGAGGCTGCAGGTGATATAATTTTTTTTCAATTTACAGTTTATTAAACTTTCTCATTTTTAAACACTGAAATATTCATTGTCTGGATTCTGAATCTGTCACTCCCCATACGGTGAACTACAGGAATCTGTGCATGAGTCTTTTTTCAATTGGCTGTAACCTTCTGGAAGGCAGAGCTCAAACTTGGACTATGTTTCCTCACCCATGGAGCCCAGTTCAATGTCTGGCACCTGTGCTCAGGAAGTGAGTGCAGCATGAATGAATGCATTTGCCAGAAGCTACTACATTTATGGGATATTTCATTTAGTCTTCCAGCTATTTCAGGAGTAATTTCCAAATTCCACAACTTTTACTAAAATTGCATGCCTGATACAAATAACCAGTTGGTGAAAATTGCTATTACTGTTAATCAACAAACAGATGGGAAGCTCTTGTAGTTGAAAAGCATGAATAAACTAGCCCCATATTAGAAAAGACTACACCTTATTTTTTTTAACTGCCAAGAACTGTGCCATACAGAAATAAATCTTTGAAAAACCAATAGGAAAATAGACTTCCAAGGAAGAGTGAGGGAAACATTTTGGGGAAATATATAAAAGAGACTTATGGAGCTAGGGAGGGTCAACTTACCATTTTATTCTTTAAGAGCAAAATGAAGCTGAGATAAAGCTAAATGCACTGTCATTGGCTTTGGTTACTTGATAAGCAGAGTGATTACAGCAGAAGAATTAAAAAAAATGGGGAGTAGAGATAGCATACTTATTTTCAAGTGGAGCCATTCTTTTATGAGGACAGAAATCAGAGCAGCAAAAAGAGGAAAAGGAGACTTTCCACCTTTGTGCCAGCCTCTGCAGTATCATGAAGTGTATGTTGTGTTGACTAAACATATTAGTTTAATCTGTGACACTATTCACAAGATGGTTGCTTCAAATATCACCACCAATTGGACCATAAAACTTGCATACTCATATGTAGTGCACACTAAACAAAAGCAGAATTGGTCTTTACCAATAGTTTAATCCAATTAGGCATAAATGTTTATAAGGATGTGTGATTTTACTTTCTCAATACTAGTTATTCTCAACCAGTGAAGAAACCGGCCTCCTTAAGGGAGATCAGCATTCCAGAGGTGGTATGGCAGTGAGGTGGTATCAAATAACACAGTCAATATTTGCCTATGTCTTCATATTTAGAAAACAAATATTTATTGTTTCATAGTACAAACTGTAGAATTTGGAGAATAAAGAGATAAGAAGAGTTGTAAAGAGGGGATCCTGGGTGGTTCAGTTGTTGTCTGCCTTCATCTCAAGTCACGAACCCAGGGTCCTGGGATGGGGCACCACATCAGGCTCCCTGCTAGACAGGAAGCCTGCATCCCCGCTCTCACTGCCCCCGCTTGTGTTCCCTCTCTCACTGTGTCTCTCTCTGTCAAATAAATAAATAAATAAAAATCTTCCAAAAAAAAAAA
>JAQQSY010005647.1:0-11536 GCA_028646535.1 Procyon lotor | reverse complement strand
CATTCCCTCTGCTTGTGTTCCCTCTCTCACTATGTTTCTGTCAAATAAATAAAATCTTAAAAAAAGGGGGGGGGCGCCTGGGTGGCTCAGTCGTTAAGCATCTGCCTTCGGCTCAGGTCATGGTCCCAGGGTCCTGGGATCGAGCCCCGCATCGGGCTCCCTGCCCAGCAGGAAGCCTGCTTCTCCCGCTCCCATTCCCTCTGCTCGTGTTCCCTCTCTCGCTGTGTTTCTCTGTCAAATAAATAAAATCTTAAAAAAAATAAAATAAAATCTTAAAAAAGATTTTATTTATTTGAGAGAGAGTGTGGATGTGCACGCTTGTGTGAGCACACGAGGGGGAGAAGGACAATGCGAGAGGGACAAGCAGACTTGGTGCTGAACAGGAGAGTCTGTCACAGGGCTGATCCCAGGACCCTGAGATATGACTGAGCCAAAGTCCAATACTTGACTGACTGAGGTACCCAGGCACCCTTAAAATTCTTTTAAAAAAACTTCTTAAGAAAATATTTATTATTTAAGGGGGGGTAAGAGCAGAGGAAGAGAGATCTCAAGCCAACTCCGAGCCCAGTGTGGAGCCCAGTGTGGAGCTCAATCTCACCACCCTGAGATCATAACCCGAGCCAAAAATCAACAGTCACTCACTGAACCAACCTAGCCAGGTACCCCTAATTTTTTTTTAAAGATTTTTTTTTAAAGATTTTATTTATTTGACACAGAGAGAGAGGTCACAAGTAGGCAGAGAGAGGGGGAAGCAGGCTCCCTGCTGAGCAGGGAGCCCAATATGGGCCTCGATCTCAAGACCCTGGGATCATGACCTGAGCAAAGGCAGTCACTTAACCAACCATGCCACCCAGGCACCCCCTAATCATTTTTTAAGTTTTTACTTAATTTCTACTCCCAACATGGGGCTCAAACTTAAGACCTTGAGATCAAGAGTAGTGGGCTTTTCTCACTAAGCCAGCCAGATGCCCTCTAAAATTGTTTTTTTTTTTTTTTTTTTTTTTTTAAGATTTTATTTGTTTATTTGAGAGAAGGAGAGAACATGAGAGGGGAGAAGGTCAGAGGGAGAAGCAGACTCCCCGCAGAGCCGGGAGCCTGATATGGGACTCGATCCAGGGACTCCGGGATCATGACCTGAGCTGAAGGCAGTCGCCCAACCAACTGAGCCACCCAGGCGCCCTGCCCTCTAAAATTCTTAATTCAAAAAAGAACCAGAGGCACCTGGCTGTTTCATTCAGTGGAACATGCAATTCTTGATCTTGGGGTTATGAGTTTGAGCCCCATGTTGGGTGTAGAGACTACCTAAAAATCTTAAAAAAAAAAAAAAAAAAGAATCAAGGAGTGTATTTAAACATATTGTTGATTAAGATATTGATTTGGGGGCGCCTGGGTGGCTCAGTCGTTAAGCGTCTGCCTTCGGCCCAGGTCAGATCCCAGCGTCCTGGGATCAAGCCCCGCATCGGGCTCCCTGCTCCGCGGGAAGCCTGCTTCTCCCGCTGCCATTCCCTCTGCTTGTGTCCCCTCTCTCGCTGTGTTTCTCGCTGTCAAATAAATAAAATCTTTAAAAAAAAAAAAAAAAAGATATTGATTTGATTTACTAATGACCAAGTAACAGTGGCTTTAATAAGACAGAAGGTCGATCTCATGTAAATATCCAAGCTGGTCTCCTGAGGTCACTCATGGACCTAGGGGCTTCTATCTTGTTGCTCCTCCAGCTCCCAGCTCAGTGGTCCTTAAAATTGAGCGTCAGACTCCCCAGGAGGGTTTTTTGAAACATAGATTGCTGGGCCCCAAGCCCCAGCATTTCTGATTCAGCCAATCGTGGGTGGTCCTGAGAATTTGCCTCTCCCGAAAGGACACTGCAGCTGCTAGTCTGGGGACCACACCTTGGAAGCCATTATTCTAAGTAAGGTATGTCTTCCTTCAGCTTGGTTGACGCGAAGTCACCACCACCACGACCTTAATACAACAAGCAGGAAAGGGGACAGAGATGTCGGAGAGCCTCCTTCTAAGGACTTGAGCTGGGAGATTTCCACATCTTTTCTGGGCCTTGCCTTTGAGGAGAACATAGTCACATGGTCACACTTACGTGCAAGGGAGCCTGGGAAATGTAGTCTCCAGATGGGCGGCCATTTTTCTCAGCCAGAGCCTTGATGGTCCTATTATCTTAAAAAGAAAGGAAAAATCGACTTTAGGGACTATAGTCAATAAAACAAGACTGGAAGGCTCAGCAAGCAAGGGCTAGGAATGCAGGGCTCCTAGAATAGCAGTGTTGTCTGAAGGCCTCAGGGTCCCCAAGACTTTTTTGGATGATTTACAAGGTTAAAAGTATTTTCATAATAACACTAAAATGTTATTTGCCACTTCCCCCCCCCCCCCAATCTGGAGTTTTCCTGAGGTTATGTGATGTGTGATGACATCATTACTCTGACAACTAGTGCACTATGTGCTTGTGAATTCCTGCGATTTAAGAATTTTGCAATTTTAATCGCTAAAATTGTAAATATGGAGAGATACAACCCCTGTAAACAAAAGTTCTTTGGGGTCGCTGGTATTTAAGAGTGTAAAGGGGTCCTGAGACCAAAAAGGTTGAGAACTGTATTGGGATTTATTTCCCCTTAAATTCAAATCGTGAGCCTTTGTGCCACCCGAGTGTTGTGAATTGGGTCTGAAATGCCACAGGGGGGCTCGCCGGGCCTTAGAGCTTCTCCAAGGCAGGTGTTCCCTTTCCCCACCTGGCAGCAAAACGTCTTCACTTTCGACAATAGTGAAATTTACCTGAGCCTTTTGCATCTGGAAAACAGCAACGGTTAGGGAATCCTCCCTAGATGTTTCCGTTTCAGGAACTGGCTTACTAGAAAGAAGCACCCTTTCTCATGACTCAGAGATGACTCAAGGGTGACCCCGTCCTTTACCCAAGACAGGGCCACACACAAACACTTCAAATTCCCCACCCCCCAAAAAGAGGGTGGGGGGACTCATAAATGATTCATTGAACTGTTTTGTTCCCACTGATCCATCAGAACAAAATGGTTGTTAAACAGATCTAGGTTGAGTTGCTCTCCTGACTCCCTGGAACCCGGAACTTTGGTCCAACCTCAGCCTGAGCCCTCCTCCACCTCACCATAACCCTAATAAAGTCTCCCCTTACCAAATCTGAATTTTGTTTGATTAAAGTGAATTCACAGGGTGGCTGGGTGGCTCAGTCGTTAAGCCTTTGCCTTCCACTCAGGTCGTGATCCCAGGGTCCTGGGATCGAGCCCCACATCAGGTTCTCTGCTCGGGGAGCCTGCTTCTCCCGCTCCCATTCCCTCTGCTTGTGTTCCCTCTGTCGCTGTGTTTCTTTCTGTCAAATAAAATCTTAAAAAAAAAAAAAAGTGAATTCACATACTATAAAACTGACCATTTTACAGCAAACAATTCACGGGCATTTAGTACATTTACGGTGTTGTGTGACCACTGCCTCTATCTAGTTCCAAAATATTCTGATCACTCCGTGCCCATTGGGCATTTACTTCACATTCCCCTCACTACCCCCACGTTTGTTTGTTTTTTTTTTTAAAGATTTTATTTGACAGCGAGAAAGACAGTGAGAGAGGGAACACATGCAGAGGGAATGGTAGCGGGAGAAGCAGGCTTCCTGCCAAGCAGGGAGCCCGATGCAGGGCTCCATCCCAGGACGCTGGGATCATGACCTGAGCCGAAGGTAGAGGCTTTAACCCACTGAGCCACCCAGGCGCCCCCCGATTCCTTTTGTTACATATGAAGACCTGTAATTTTAGGCCTGAGCTTTGCAATGTCAGTAATTTACATTGCACACTGCAGGAAAACAGAAGCTAGTACAGCTCACTTATGTTGGCTGAAACAGAGAAAGGACCAAATAAAGCTTTACCCAACAGGGAAATTGGGAGCATTTGGTGGTTTTTCTCCTTTAGAAGTGAGACAGAGGCTGGCACCACAAAGCCAAGCTGTGTGGCCTTGAGGAGGTGTCTTTGCCTCTCTGAGCCCAGGTTCCTTATCTGGAAGGCAGGGATGGTGAGCACAGGACCTTTGAGGCAGCAAACATGGAGAGAAATCACAGTTCGGCCTGGGCGCTAACCTTTGTTCCATCATAAACTTTCTGTGTGAGCTGGAGGAAAAATAGGGCAGTAGGATACCCATTATAGCATCCAGGCATTGATGGAAAAGATTCTGATCAGCCTTTAGAGATAGGAACAGAGTAAAAAGTATCACGCCAGACACGGTGGTTATTTCCTGAAACTATGTTCATGTGAAATGATTTCTTACAGTGCATCACGGTCAGAAAAGTCTGGAAGCCACAGGGAGCCCCAGCCTCGCACAGATTTCCAGACCCCCGCAGGGAGCACTCCCGAGAGCGTCTCCCTTTCAGACGGGATCCCACCCCGCCCAGAGCAAACCTCTCCGGTCTCCCGGCGGCGCTGTGTTGGCGGGACTCGGCCGACAGGTGGCGCGCGTGCTCCGCCGCAAGCCGGTCGGCCCTTCCCGCCCAGATCCCGTTTGCTGGGGCTGGAGACTGGCTAGGAATCCAGCTCCCGGGTCGGCAGGAGGGCTCGGGCGGTCAGGAAGGGATGCAGCCATCCTGAGCCTCACACCTCCGTTCATTCTGCAATGATCAACCATACCTCCCCCTATGCGCTGGACGGAGTTCCCGCTCCCAGAATTTGCATCCAGGAGGGGAGGACAGATGAGAACCCATGGTCACGACCCCGCCAGTACAGGGACACCCCCCACCTAGGGCTTAGAGACAGGTGTGGTAAGGGACAGCTTGGAGTAGAATCCCATCCCGCCCCCAGATGGCTGTGTGACCTTGGACAGCTTGCTTAACCTCTCTGTGCCTCAGTTTTCTCTGCTATAAAATGGGAAAATAGTGCCCATGGCACAGCGTTGTCTGGAGCATGAAAGGAGTTAATATTTGTAAAGCACTTAGAAGGGACTTGGTATATCTATAAACCAATTGTTACAAATTCCCATTTGTAAGAGAAACTGAGGACCAGAGAAGGTAATGAATCTCCAAAGTCATATATATATATATTAAAGATTTTATGTATTTGTTTGTCAGAGAAAGAGCCCAAGGAGGGGGAGTGGCAGGCAGAGGGAGAAGCAGGCTCCCTGCCATGCAAGGACCCCCTGGGACCATGACCTGAGCCGAAGGCAGCCACTTAACCAACTGAGCCACCCAGATGTCCCCAAAGTCACATTTCTAAGCCCTAGGAGGATCTGAGTTGGGTTCAGTGATTCTGATTCCCAGCCCAGAGGCTTTTCCTCCACATTACACTTGCAGAGGGTAAAAGCCCAGCTCCCTTTGCATGGCAGAGGGCAGGCAGATCCCAGAGTGAAATCCTCCAGCCGACACCGGGACCCAGCCCCACCGGGGCCAGTTTTGGCGTCAGGCATGGAACCAAAGTGAGACTCTGTCTCGGTCAGTGGAATAGCTCAGCAGGTAAACAAATCTCTTTCATATAACGAACTACGTCCTGGGATCGAGCCCCATGTTGGGCTCCCTGCTCCACGGGGAGCCTGCTTCTCCTCCTCCCTCTGCCGCTCCCCCTGCTTGTGCTCTCTGTCAAATAAATAAATAAAATCTAAAAACAAACAAACAAACAAAAAAAACCACAGAGGAAAAGTGAAGTGAGCTGGCTAGCAGCAGTCAGGGAGCTGCCCTGCCTTTTCAGTACAGAATTGTGATGAATTCTGGAGCAAGGCTGGGCGTGGCATCAGCCCTCCCTCAAGAGAAGGGATCTAATGAGGCCAGAATGAACCAGCCCACGGCAGGAACAGGTACCCCAAGGGCCCTATCTTCTGTATCTGCTGCTCCAGGTCTTTTTTTTTTTTTTTTTAAAGATTTTATTTATTTGACAGCGAGAAACACAGCAAGAGAGGGAACACAAGCAGAGGTCATGGTAGCGGGAGAAGCAGGCTTATTGCCGAGCAGGGAGCCTGATGCGGGGCTTGATCCCCAGACCTTGGGATCATGACCTGAGCCGAAGGCAGACGCTTAACGACTGAGCCACCCAGGCGCCCCTGCTGCTCCTGGTCTTGCCCTGAATGTTCATCTATGACTTCACACGGAGCTCCCGATGATCATCCGACCAAGCATCCTGGTTCCCCTCCCCCACCAATTCTCGTCCTCCCCAGAATCTCAGAATGTGAGTTATTTGGAGAGAGTCGTCACAGACCTAATTGGTTCAGATGAGGTCCTACCGCGGTAGGACCTACTGGTGTATTTACAAGAAGAAAAAGGAACCCAGAGACAGACGTGCAGGGAGACACACGAAGCATGTGAAGACAGGGTCAGGGAGGGCAGTGATGATGCCACAAGCCAGGGGCTGCTGGCAACCACCAGAGGCTGGGAGGGAAGAAGGTCCTTCCCTAGAGCCTTCAGAGGGAACACAGCCCTGTCCCCACCATGATTCCAGACTTCCAGCTTCCAGAACGGAGAGAGAATACATTTCTATTGATTTAACCCCCACAGTGGGCGGTGCTTTGCAAGAATTTGTAAGAACATCGATGCACTGAGAAAGGGAAAATGAGACCCAGGTCAGGCGGTGCTCTTCTCTTGTGGGAGAAACAATCTCGCAGAACACAAGGTCACTCTTTGGCCTTAATAAAGTAAGACCAAAGGACGCCTGGGTGGCTCAGTGGGTTAAAGCCTCTGCCTTCGGCTCAGGTCATGATCTCAGGGTCCTGGGATCGAGCCCCACATCGGGCTCCCTGCTCAGTGGGGAGCCTGCTTCCTCCTCTCTCTCTGCCTACTTGTGATCTCTCTCTTTCTCTCTCTCTGTCAAATAAATAAAAAAAAAAAATAAAGTAAGACAAAAAAAATAAAACCCAAAACCACAAGTGCATTTCATAATTTTCTCTAAGTGCAGACAACAAAGTCATCATACAAACCCTGAAGGTACAAACATCCCTCTCTCCTGCTTATAGGACTGACCTCTGATTCTTGAGTGGAATCACTTCTCCCTGTCTCTGGCAGGCGGGGATCAACTGTCCAGGAGGCGGAGGGGCCGTCTGTCTCACAGCCCCCAGGAAAGTCAGGTGGTGGTGTTGGAGGACACATAAATCATCCCATCTCCTTGCCTATTTTATTTTATTTTTTAAAAGGTTTTATTTACTTATTCATTTTTGAGAGATTGAGATAGAGAGAGAGAGACAGTGAGCAAGGGTTAGGGGCAGAGGGAGGAGAAGCAGGCTCCCCCACCGAGCAGAGAGCCCTATGCGGGGCTCGATCCCAGGACCCTGAGATCATGACCTGAGCCGAAGGCAGAGGCTGTAACCCACTGAGCCACCCAGGCGCCCCCCTCCTTCCCTATTTTAAAGGGTCCTGGATAGAAGGGGAGAATCCCTGCCTGCCCCACATCATTGAAGTGGGCGTTGCCATTTCTGGTAGGCTATAAATAATGCCCCCCAAAGACACTCAGGTCTTAATTCCCGGAAAGTGTAAATGTTAATTTTTAGAGGACAAAAAGGACTCTGCCAATGGGATTAAGTTGAGCATTCTGAGGTGGGGAGTTTACCCTGGGTGATCCAGGTGGGCCCCGAATGTAACTCCAAACATTTTTTTAATCCAATTAGCCAACATATAGTACATCATTTGTTTTAGGTGTAATGGTCACCGATTCATCAGTTGCATGTAACACCCAGCGCCCATTACAACACGCGCCCTCCTTAATGCCCAACCCCACCCCAAACGTTCTTATAAGAGGGAAGCCAAGGGAGATTGGGACACAGAAACGAAGGCCAGGGGACAGAAGAGCAGCTCAAAGCAGAGTCCGAGAGAGAAGATGCCACATGGCCGTCCTTGAAGAAGGAGGAAGGGGCTGCAAGGCACGGAATGCAGTTCTAGAAGCTGGAAAAGGCCAGGGGCTGGATATTCCCCTGGAGCCTCTCAAGGGCAAGGGGAGGAGATGGTTAAACTTAAACGTCATGGCTAACGCAAGACGAATGTATTCACTCACAGTTCTGGAATCCGAGAGTCTGAAGTGAGCCACACAAGGCTGAGGTCAAGGCGTCTGCAGGGTCGGCTCCTTCTGGAGGTTCTTTTTTTTTAGATTTTTTTTTTTTTAATTTATTTGACAGGGAGAGAGAGATCACAAGTAGGCAGAGAGGCAGGCAGAGAGAGGGGGGAAGCAGGCTCCCCGCTGAGCAGAGAGCCGGATGCGGGGCTCGATCCCAGGACCCTGAGATCATGACCTGAGCCGATCCCAGGACCCTGAGATCATAACCTGAGCCGAAGGCAGAGGCTTTAACCCACTGAGCCACCCAGGAGCCCTCCTTTTGGAGGTTCTGCGGAGAATCCATCCCTTGCTTCCTGAGGTTCCCGGTGGCAAACTTGGGATTACATTTGGGTTCCACCTGGATGATCTCTCCATCCCAGGATCTTTAAGGTCCCGATACCTGAAGAGTCCCCTTTGCCTTGCAAACCCTTATATTCCCAGGCTCTAGGGGATTAGGATGTGGACATCTTTGGGGGCCACTATTCTCTTACATACACTGCCTTCTTGAATCTCTGCCTGGAATGTGGCATTCTCTCCGATTCTGTCCGTGGGAGAGGACGGAAACACTCTCTCAGCCCTATGCCTTCCCCACCCGCTCCATCTCTCCCCAGGCGATGTCCCATCTCGTGGTCCTAGAGTTCTCTGCGCCTGTTTTGAGCCTCCCCCTGGCCTCAGCCCCCAGGAACCACAGCCAGGATGGTGGGAGGAGTCTGGGGGAAGTCACGTGCTGACCCCACCTGCGGGTCCCTAGCTGCTGACGTACCTGAGCTCGACAGGTGAATTCACTTTCAGGCCCTGGCCCCACCTGGGGCAGCTCCGGGACTCCAGGGTTCAGGGGCTGTGAGGGGCTCAGGATTCGGCTCTCCCCGGCCCAGCTCAGCCTGACAGGCATGTTCAGGTGTGGAGGTGCCCCTTCCAAGACTGGAGGAAACGAGTCTCGTGGGCAGAATGAGCCAGAAGCCGGGGACATCCACTACCGGGCTTCCCTAATGAGCGAGCAGGCTCTGCGGGACCACTTCATATTTTCACTTCTAGAAGCACAATTTTCCTGCTTTTAAACACTTTAATGGGGCTCCCGTTGCTTGGGAAATAATGACCCAAATCCCTAATATGGTTCCTAAGATATACACGGTCTCTCTCAATATTAGCTTCCGAGGTTGGTTTCAAATACCCAGCATGGGACACCTGGGTGGCTTAGTCGCCGAGCATCTGCTTTTGGCTCAGGTCGTGATCCCAGGGTCCTGAGATCGAGCCCTGCGTCCGGCTCCCTGCTCAGCAGGGAGTCTGCTTCTCCCTCTCCCTCTCCTCCTTGCTCTTTCTCTCTCCCTCTCAAATAAATAAATAAATAACCTTAAAAAAAAAAACCCAATATCAAATACCGTGCATGTGTGACAATTACACAAGGTATCCTCGCCCCCTATGGACACAAGAATACAAAACACACTCAGAGACACAGACGTGCACACTCGCAGGCAGATACACCCACCCACACACACACACACACACACACACACACACACACACACACACACACACATTTGGGTGTTGCTCCTTGGGAGTCCCTGGAGGCTCTCCGCCCTCCTGTTTCAGGAAGGGTGGCCTCTGTCTCCAGGCACCCAGATGGAGTTATCATTGCCCAGAGGCAACGATGTCTCCTGGAGAAGGGGAAGAATTCGGGCTTCTCTCTTCCCCGGGACACTGCCTGGCATTGGGTGACTCCGCGGTCCTCAGCGCCCACAGTGCGTCAATGCTCTGCGGTCCTGGGTTCTCAAACTCCTGCCAGTGGCTCTCCCCGTCCTCTCATTCTACCCGGTCCTCTACTGGAAAAGCAAGGAACCACTTACTTGATTTGAAAGAAGGGAAGTTGGAGGGGCCCGTCTTGCAAAAATAAAAAACCCGACTCAAACCAAGACAAGGTGGAGTGACTGGGTCGGAGACAGAGGTCCGGTGTCCCCAATCCACAGAGCTGCTCCTCCGGGGGCAGGTGAGGCTGTGGACCATCCAGTAGCAATGGCAACCCGAGGGACGGGCAAGGGACACAGTGACCTTGGATCCACACCCCACTGGTTGTACGCTGTGCTATGTCTCTGTGGTGCCTCCTGGGACCATTTTAGTTAAAAGTGACAAGTCCTCCCATGTTTGAGGGATAAGTCGTTGACAACTTAAATGAGGAACTGGTTACAGACGCAAAGGAACTGAAACTTTCCCTGTGCTGTTTCGGATCAGGGTTTGTCCCATTTGTGCACTCAGCAATTTTGCTGGTCACTCACCAACTTGCCCGGGGAAGCCAGCGGGGCGCAGGGGCTCGCTGCGAGCAGAGCGCCGCGGGGCCACCAGGGGGCGCGCCGAGCCCCCGTCTGCGGACACGCGGACCCCAGCCTCCCGCTGGCTCCCTGCTTCCCCCACCCCAGAGGACAGAGACAGTCTGTTCTGGGGCGGGGGGACCCACGACCACCCTGAGGTTCGATGATTCACAAGAAGGACCTGAAGAACAATTCCTATTGTTTTTTGTTTTTTTTTTAAGATTTAATTTATTCATTTGAGAGAGAGAGAGAGAGATCACAAGTAGGCAGAGTCAGGCAGAGAGAGGGAAGCAGGGTCCACGCTGAGCGGAAAGCCAGATGCTGGGCTCGATCCCAGGACCCTGAGACCATGACCTGAGCTGAAGGCAGAGGCTTTAACCCACTGAGCCACCCAGGCACCCCAATTCCTATTGTTTTAAGACACCTAGCCTGTGCTACTTTGGTAGCGCGGCCCATGAAATGACTATAGAGACAATCGCAGAGACCTGGAGCTTCCCCCATTGGCTGACTTAAATTGTTCAGATTCTAGCCTCTCCAGGGGTCAGACTGATCTGCTGGGGCCCAAGGCCCCCAGGTAAACCAGGGCACTCTTTTTTTTTTTGTTGTTGTTTTTTTTTTTTTTTTTTTTTTTTTTTTTTTGAAACCAGGGCACTCTTACCAGGCAGGACATTCCAAGGGTTCAGGGGCTCCCCCTGTCCCCCTCCCCATAGGAGCCCTGGCAAAGGCCAGACCCGCCTTTGCTTCAGGCTAATTCTTTACCACGTGCACAGCTAGGAAGCTGGGGTTGCACAGAAGCAGACAGGCCCCCCGGGAAGGCCTCTTCGATTCCTATGTTGTCCCAGCTCTTCAGGGGACGCTTAGGGACCCAGCCCCTGGGCAGTGGTGAGCACACTCCCCGTGCTGGCGGGGCAGGTCTGAGCCTGGAAGCTTCTCACCAGAAATGGCTGGATAATTTGTGCGGCCCAGAGCAAAATGGAAATGTGGGGCCCTGGTGACAAAAAGCAGGAATACGCCTTTTCCTTTCATCCAGGGACTGTCTCTCTTGACCTGTGGTGTGGTTTGGTTTTTGTCTTCTTTATGAAGAAAGAAAGAAAGAAAGAAAGAAAGAAAGAAAGAAAGAAAGAAAGAAAGAAAGAAAGAAAGAAAGAAAGAAAGAAAGAAAGAAAGAAGGAAGGAAGGAAGGAAGGAAGGAAGGAAGGAAGGAAGGAAGGAAGG
>JAQQSY010005646.1:0-11537 GCA_028646535.1 Procyon lotor | reverse complement strand
GATTCCATAAAACTTCTAGAAGAAAATGCAAGGAAAAAGCTCCTTGATACTGGTGTCGGCAAGGATTCTTGGCTGTAATACAAAAAGCACAAACACAAAAATTGAAAAAAAACTGAATCAAACTCAAGTTTCCGTATAGCAAAAGAAAGAACAAAATGAAAAGATGGCCCACAGAATGAAAAATTTTGTAAGCCCTAAATTGTTAACCCCCATATATATGTGGTTAATATACAAAATAAAGAACTCATACAATAATAATAAACATGATTAAAAAAACATAAGTGCTACATTGACATTTTTCCATTGAGCACATCAAAATGGCCAACAAGCACATGGAAAGATGCTTGGCATCATTAACCCTCAGGGAAATGCCAATCAAAACCCCAAGGAGATATCACAATTGCTTCACCCCTGTTAGAATGGCTATCATAGGGGCGCCTGGGTGGCTCAGTCGTTAAGCGGTGCCTTCGGCTCAGGTCATGATCCCGGAGTCATGGGATCGAGCCCCACATCGGGCTCCCTGCTCTGCGGGAAGCCTGCTTCTCCCACTACCATTACCCCTGCTTGTGTTCCCTCTCTCGCTCTGTTTCTCTCTGTCAAATAAATAAAATCTTAAAAAAAAAAAAAAAGAATGGCTATCATAAAGACGACAAGACAACAGATGCTGGTGACAATGTAGTGACAGGGAACACTTATACCCTGTTGGTGGGAATGTAAATTGGTCCAACCACTTGGGAAAACCAAATGGAGGTTCCTCAAAAAATTAAAAATAGGTCTACCATATATACCAGAATATCCACTTCTGAGATACACCTAAAGGAAATGAAAACAGGATTGTAAAGAGATACATGTAGCCACATGTTTATTGCAGCAGTATTCACAATAGCCAAGATAGGCATTTAGGTTATTTCCATATCAATAGATAAACGGGTAAAAAAGATGTGGTGATATGATATACAATATCATTCAGCTGTGAGACTGGAGACTATCTGGCCATTTGCAACACCAATGGACATTGAACACATTATGTCAAGTGAGAAAGTCCAGAGAAAGACAAATACTGTATGATGTCACTTATATTTGGAATCTGAAAAAGTCAGGCAAGTGAAAAAAAAAAAAAAAGGAAAATGGTGGTCACCAGGGACTGGAGGTAGAGAACGGAATAAGACTGAAGTTGCTCAAGAGTACAAACTTAAGCAGTAAATAACCCATAAAGATCTAATGCACAGTATAATGAATATAGACAATACCATACTATAAATATGCAGTATGATAAATATCACCATAACCGCAATATTGCAATATATAAATATCATTAAAGTAACAAGTACACATCAAATTTACTAAAGGTTATAGGTCAAATAGGGTCAATAAAAAAGAAAATGTAAGAAGAAAAACAACTAAAAGAATGATGCCTAAACAAGCAGAGAGGCATCAACAGAGAGAGATACTGAAAAGAACCAAATAGCAATTCTGGATCTGAAAAATTCAGTAGCTGATATGACATACACACTAGAAGAGTTAAACAAGAGATCTGAGCAGGCCGCAGGAAAAATTAGCAAATGTGAATACAGGGCAATTGAAACTATGAAGTCTGAGCAGCAGAAAGAAGTAAGGCACAGAGAGAAACATTTTAAGGGATGTATGGGACGCCATCCAGCATATGCATTATGGAGGTCGTAGGATGAGGAGAGAGAAAGGGACAGAAAAACTCCCCACCTGTGATTAAAACCAAGACCCTTTACATCTAAAATGTTTTAATGACCTCCAGGGAAGGTAAATTCAAAGAGATCTGCACCAAAACCCACTGCATTTACACTGTAAAAACAAAGACACTGAGAAGATCTGAAAAGAAAAAGGAATCACATACAAGGGATCCTCAATAACAGTAAAAGAAACTGTGGAATCCAGAAGGCAGTGGGATGATACGATTAAAGTACAAGAAGAAGAAAAAATTAGCTGTCAAACATGAATTCTGTATCTGAGAAAACTGATCTTCCAAAATCTTCCAAAAAAGAAAAATTAAGACATTACCAGATAAAAGAAAGCTTAAGGATTTCATTACTCATAACTCTTCCTAAAAATAAATCCTTGCCGACATCTGCAAGTTTAAAAATAGATGACCCTGGACGTTAATGCAAAGTCATATGAAAAAATAATGGTCTTTGGTAAAGATAACTGCATAGGTAAATTTTTAAAAATATATCATAATTTTACCTGCAACTTTTTTTTTTTACAAATTTGTGCTTTCTGTATGATTTTCAAAGATTAATGCATAAAATTTACAATTTCAAGTCAATATTTATGGGCGCATAACAGGTGAAGATAGAAATTGTAACAACAAACGTGAAGGAAGGGAACAAAACTGTAAAAGTACAGAGTTAATGAAGCTAAATTGATATAAATTTAAACAAGATTGATATAACAGTTAACATCCGTGTTAACTGTATTTCTCATAGTAACCACTAGGAAAATAACTAAAAAATAGGAAAGGATAGTGAACCAAACTGGTGCAGGAGAAAATTCTACGAAATCAAAAGAAGGCAGCAGTGAGGTGACTAAGGGACATCAAAGAGAGAAGATAAATAGGAAATAGCAAAATGGCAGAAGTCAGTCCTGCATTATTAGTGATACTTCAAATGTTAATAGATTTAACTCACCAAATAAAACAATAAATTGGGGGGAAAAAGATGCAATGACTAAATGTAAATATATTTAACTCCTCAAATAAAAGAAATGATGAAATGGAAAAAAGGATGCAATGACAGAGACTCACTTTAGACCAAAAGACACCAGCTGGATGAAAGTATAGAAAATTAGGCCACACAAATATTAATCAAAACAGAGTTGGCATGATATTAATATCAGACAAAAGAGATTTTAAGTCAAAGGCTGTTATAAGAAGTGCCTTATTTATTGATAAAAGGGTCAGTTCATCATAAAACAATTTTAAACCTATACATACCAAAACCTATAGCCCCAAATATAGATGCAGCAAACTTTGACAAAATGGAAGAGAGAAACGATTATACAAAAATAGCAGGAGACTTCAGTGCGGTACTTTCAATCCTAGGTAGAAGAGCAGTCAGGAAAGAGACCACATGAGTGAACAACATGGGATTCTGACTGGACCACAGGGACACTCTACCAACTATCGCCAAATAACCATTCTGTTCCGGTGCACATGGGACATTGAGCATTTCCCATGTCACACCATAAACCAACTATCAATGCACTTAAAAGGAATGAAATGTGAAGCATTTTACAGCTACAATGTAATAAAGCTAACAATTAGCCAAAAGGAAATTAGAAAATTAAGAAATACATGGAAATTAAACCACTAGTCTATTTAAGTAATCTCTATGTCCAGGGTGGTACTCTAATTCATGACTCGAGATCAAGGGGCTTATGACCTTCCAACCGAGCCAGCCACGCGCTCCTACATCACCTACTCTCAATGGCCAGTGGGACAAACTCCTAGTGAAATTAGAAAATATTTCGGGACAAATAAAATAAAAAGAGACAAATCAACAAACCTCATACAGTTCACAAATGCAATGCTCAAAAGGAAACTTATAGCTCTAAATTAATCTATTAAAAAAGCAGGACCTAAAATTTAAAACTATACACCTATTGGAGCCTGAAACAGAAGAAAAAACTAAATCCAGACACAGGAGGAAATAATGATCAGATCCCAGATAAATGTACTAGAATATAGGAAAAAAATACAGAAACAACAAAACCAGCTCTTTGAAAAGATAAACAAAAATAACAAGCCTTATCTAGACTAAGAAAAAGATACAATGAATGTCAGAAAAGAAGTTTAGATGATACTATCCACAGAAATGGAAAGGATAAGAATTTAAATAGTTATATGTGAGCATATTAAATAATCTGAATAGACAAATTCCTAGAAACATATTAAAAATTATCAAAATTGACTCAAGAAGAAATAGATGAAAGCCCTATAAAAGAGATTGAATAAGTACTTAAAAAAAAAAAAAAAAAGGTCATGACAAAAAGAAGCCCAGGACCAGATGACATCACTAGTGAAATCTACCAACTATATTAAGAAGAGTTAAAATCAATTCTGCTCAAAATCTTCTAAAAATGGAAGATGAGGGACTACTCCCTAATGCATTCGATGAGGCCAGCATTTCAGGATGATACCATATGAAAATTGCAGACAATATCTCTACTGAAAACAAATGCAAAATTCCTCAACAAAAAACTAAATTAAGTAGGATATTGAAAGGATCCCCTATCAAGACCAAGTGAAGTTTATCCCAGGAATGCAGGGGGTCACTCAAGATTTAAAAAAAAAAAAAAGAATGAGTGCAAACAAAGGTGTTTGCACTTGTTCGAGTGTGAGCATTAACAAAGGAAGAAAAAAATACATAATTTTCTCAATCGACAGATGAAAAGCTTTTGACAAAATTCAACACCATTTCATTATAAAAACACTCAGGAAAATGGGAGTGGAAGGGAATTAATTCCACATGATAAAAGTCTTTTATGTGAAATCCCACAGCTACATGATAATGGTGAAAAATTAAAAACGTTCCCCCTAAAATCCAGAACAAGACAAGATGCTCACTTCCACCACTGCTATTTAACTTTGTACTGGAAGTCCAAGCCAGAGTAATTAAGCAGGGAAAAGAAATAAAAAACAACCAATCAGAAAAAGAAAAGTACGCCATTTTCAGATGAAATGATTCTATATAGAGTCCCAAAGAATCCATACACACACGTGCACACACATACACAACTGCTAGACCTAATAAATGAATTCAGGAGAGATGGAGTACACACGATCAACATACAGAATCATTTGGGTTTCTATTAGCCAGCGATGAGCAATTATACTTACAATAGCATCAAAAGGAATATTTATCTACAAATAAGTTTAACCAAAGCAACGCCTTGGGCACTGATAACTAGGAAACATTAATGAAAAAACTAAAGAAGACTTAATAGACATCCAGTATTTATGGATTGGAATATTTAATAGTATTAAGAAGGCAATACACTCTCATGTAATCTGCTGTTTAGTAGTTTCTCAAAAACTTCAACATAAAATTACCATATGGCCCAGAATTCCACTCCTAGGTATGTAGCTAAGTGAAATGAAGAAATATGTCCACATAGAAACTTGTCCATGAACGTTCATGGTAGTATTATTCAAAATAAGCCAAAAGGTAGAAATAACCCAAATGTTCATCAGGTGGTGAATGGGTAAACTGGGGCATCTGTAAAATGGAACATTATTCAGGCATAAAAATGGGAAAGAGAATTATAGTACTTGAAACTTGGATACACCTTACAAACCTTATGCTCAGTGAAAGCAGCCAGATGGAAAAGGTCATAAGGTCTGTGAATCTTTTATTTAAATGTGTGTGCACACACACACACCACCACCACCACCACCACCACCACCACCACCACCACCAGGAAAATCCATCAAGGCAGAAAGGCAGAAAACAGGCTAGTGATTGCCAGGAGAAAGGGGGGTTATTTAGGTTAATGGAGTTACTCTTATGGGTGATGAAATGTTTTGACACTCCAGAGAGATGATGAGTGCACAACACTGTGAATGCACCAAATGTCAATGAGCTGTATACTTAAAAATGTTTAGTTGTGCAATATCTAGAGTTCACCTCAATAAAATAACTACTTGATATCCAATCCTCTGGAACATAGTAAAAGACAAACACACACAGTGTGACTCAATGAAACCTGTATTTAGAGGGCAATTTAGAGCCTTAAATGACTTCAGTAGTAAGAAAAATAGGAAAAGGTACAAACTATCCTTAAAACTATTAAAAATAACAAAACTGTGATTATTGCGAAGACTATAAAACAAATGATAGTTAAGAAAAACCCAAATTCTTTTTTTTCCAAAAAAACCAATACAAAATAAAATAATCATGGAACTCTATATAAAAACTATAAATACTGTAAAATAAAAATTACGATTATATGACTACTGAAGGGATTAAAGTTGTCCTCATAGATGGAAAAAAACAGGAACTATGGAAAATAGACTATTTGTATATATACTTTGTATGTTATGTATAAACATATACAGCTCTATACAAGTGTGTAGACTTAGATGTTCACATATACTGATTATATGGAATGTTTGTATACAGAAACCCTTTTTTACAGATAATTGTCCATAAGCACATTGAGAGATAGGCATATTGGGAACCTCAGGGATTCACTTGGTCCTGAGTACAGTTTTACAAGTTGGACCTTTCCTGAATGAACAATTGGAGTTATTAAGTCCCAGGCTCAAGCATATGAAGACTGAGCTTTGAGGTCTGTGTAGAGAATAGCACATTACAGCGAGCTAGGTACCTCATCCGAAATTCATGGGATCTGTGAGATGCTGGAGGCCAGAATGATCCTATGGAGTGATGAGCAAACAGGTATAGGACACCAGGCCGTGAAGAGAGCACCCCACATCCGAGCTGCTCAGGAGACTTCTAAGCTACTAGACCAGTGCCATGTGATGACGGAGGCTTTTCCAGCAACCCATTGGACCTTCAGAAATGAACATCTATGACATGTGTCCTGTTGTCTGGGTCCATGGACTGAATCAATTTATGAAGGGTTTCCAGAATGAGGCACTATTCATGCCCTAAACCTTTGCCTCTTGGCCACCAGTGAGGGACACAACCATGCATGCAGGGGCAACTTGCATGGTTTGGGTCTAGCCTTAAGAAAGGAGGGGCAAAGAAATCTGTTCCTTCTCATGGCCAGCACCCCCATTAAGGTTCAGGGTCACCTGCTCCAAGAGGACCCCAGTGAGCTGGGGGGAGTCCCAGTCAGTGTCTTACTGTTAGCACCCGCACCCTGATCCTTTCCCCTAGGAAGCTTTGTAGGCTAAGAAGAGTGAAAAACTGCCTGTGTTCCCTTTACCTGTGACCACTTGGTGGTAGCACCTTCAATGGGCTTCCATCTGCCATAAGCAGCCCCTCAAAATACTACCAACAAAGCTAGCTAAAAACAATGTCAATGCCAAGCACACAGCTACTGCATTCACAGTGAAACCAAATGACAATTAATGTCCATAATATCTATTGAAACACATCCTACTAGAAAAAATGAGCCAAACATAGAGATAGATGTTTAATGGAGGAGCACATTCAAACACGAAACAATGGGGAAATGCAAAGTAAATAACTTTCCATATATAAAGTATTTAAAGTTCTCTCCCTGCACACACACACTATATATATAAATTTAGCTGGTTGGCAAACGTTTTATGAAACCATCTGGCACTAACTATTAAAATCGAAAAAGAACCCATTTGCTGAGGTGACACAATCCAAATTGTGGGGCTCTCTCTCATGGAGGATATGTAAATATACATTTATTACAATATTAGTTAAAATGACAAAAATGGAAACATAGGGAATGCCCATATACAGAGTGATTGAAAGGGATTTGCATTGGATATGAAACTAATATGAGTTAGAACTGCACATGTTTTGTCTTCATGGTAAGAACACTCAAAAGGAGATCTACCCACAACACAGTGTTTTAGCTATAGGCAAAATGTTATATTTCAGATGTCTGGAGCTTCCTCATCTTGCATAACTAGAACGTTAAGCCTACTGAGAGCCACACATTTTTGAAGGATAGACACATTTGCCTATATGAAGACTGTGTAAGAACCAAATACCATACCCTGGATTCATACTCTGTGACTGTGCGCAAGTTTCTTAATGTCTCTATTTCTTGTGGGTTGGTTTTGTTTTGGTTTTGTAAAATGGATATATTTCCTGTCTCATACAGTCATGAGTAAAATTTGATAATATAAGCACATTTTTCCTTAAAGTGGGCTGACAAGGAGAAATCCTCTAACATATCCATCGTATTACTTTTACTTTGAAAAATACAACTCTCATTCTGAGGCATTTTAGTTTCAGAAAAACGCAAAAAAAAAAAAAAAACACTGGCTATACATTTACATGGAATTTTGGTCATCATCTTCAAAACTCATGAAGAGAGAGGCAAGAAGAACATTTCACCTCCGCACATCTCAATGTTGCCACCTGGGAGATGTGAATTTTAACATTTTCTCCTATTTTTTAAAGATTGCGTAAACTATTCAAATAAAACCTTTCTTCGAGTGATGGCTGTAGCTTAACATTTGGGATTTAGTAAGTATTTCATTGAAGGGACAGTAGGAGAAACTGCTGAATTGAAGCCGTCAGTCTGAATGAAGTCTTCACGCTAGATCCTTGAGCCCGTTAAGTTATCCTCCACCTTAACATGGTGAAATAAAACAGTAATTCCCCTTCTCACTAGTTCACAGACTTTAAGTTGATCCTTAGGTTTCACTGGAGACACATAAACAACAACAACAAAAGAAAAAAAAAAAAACGTTGTTTCTTGTCCTATCGTTTTTTTCTACTTATCAGCCCGCCAGCTAACATCTACTGAACCAATAGAGGATCGGGGCTTGGACAACATGTTTCCACATTACATGTGGCAACTCTTGCCACTGTGCTGCTCCATTCTGCTCACCACTAAACGTTACCAACAAATACTTCCCAGTCTCTATTCCTGCTGATACAAAACCAATGTCCCAGAGGGATACAAGAGGGGATGGGTGGTAGGGACATCAAAACTCTTGAAACACTCCCCAAAACACTGAGAAAAAATAGAGGGTCAAAATTTTAGCACCTACATATGTTGAAATCCACCAAGCTATGTATGATAAATACATAACAGGTTTTGCATATCAACTCTATCTTAATAAAGCTGTTAAAAATTAATTAAAAAGATATAAGTACCTCCAGCTGCTCAGTGTCCCTTAGAAACTTGTCCCTGTGGCACCAGTACAGGGTGACTCCTGCCCTAGGGAGAGGAGATAAGCCCACACACCAGTGTGCCCGCAGTTTCTGCAGACAAGCAGGTCTGTTCGCTGCCTAAATAGGGAGCAAGACCTGCTCATCCATGCGTCTGCAGGGTGCCAGAGGCTGACTGCCGGCCATGCCCACCAATAAGTCCAAGGCAGCCGCAGGTCTCTGAACAGATTGAGGAGCAAACCTGCCCAGCATATATGCACATAAACCAGGTGGGCCATTGCAGCCACCTGGGATGAGGGCAACTGTGGCTAGGTCTCCATGGAAGGACACATGCTGCCCACACAGGGAAACCCCTAGAGCTCCTGGTTTTGCTGACTGGAGGGACTGCACCACAGGGCCTCTTCTACACATGGCTACCTCTTCAAGCCCAGGAGACATAGCTGACTCGCTGGTACATAGAAACAAGTGCAGATAATTGGGCAAATTGAGGAGACAGAGAAGAGGTTACTATTCTCTAAGAACAAGACAAAATCACAGTAAAAGAGCTAAGTAAAATGAAGGTAAGCAATGTACCTGGTAAATAATTTAAAATAATGATCATAAAGATGCTCCCAGAATTGAGAGAAGAGTGGATAAACTCAGTGACAACTTCAGCAATGAAACAAAAAATATATATATTTAAAAAACAAAGCCGAGGAATTCAATACCTGAAATAAAAATACACTAGGGGAATCAACAGCAGATAAGAGGACACAGAAGAACAGATGAGAATTCTGGATAAGAGCGTAAGGCAAAGCAATGGAGCTGAAGAGCAAAAAGATAAAAGGATAAAAAATAGTAAGTTAAGGGAACTCCATGACATCATTAAGAATACTAACATTCTCATTATAGGCACTTCAGAAGGAGAGAGAGAAGGGGGCAGAAAACTGACTTGAACAAATAGCTAAAATCTTTCCTAATCTCAGGGAGGAAAATGACCTCCAGGTCCAGGAGGCACAGAGAGCCCCTAACAAGATGAATCCTACGAGGGTCACCCCAAGACACAGAATAATTACCAAGACAAAACGTAGTGATAAAGAGAATTTCACAAACAGCAAGAGAAAACAGTTATATTCAAAGAAAACCTCTCAAGGCTATCACCTGATCTTTTAGCAGACATTTTGCAGCCCAGAAGGGAGTGTTGAAGGATGTGATATATACGAAGTGCTGAGAGGAAAAACATACAGGTAAGAATACTCCATCCAGAGCTATCATTCAGAAGAGAGGAAGAGTTTCCCAGACAAACAAAGGTTAAAGGAGTTCACCATAAATACAAATAGAAATTATTAAAAGTACAGTTTCACAGGTAAAAGCAAACGTATAGTAAAGGTAGTTGATTAATCACTTATAAGGCCAGTATGGAGGTTAAAACACATTAATAGTAAAATAAATTTTATCACCAAAAAAAAGGGTACACAAAGATATAAAATTTGGCATCATATACAAAAAAAAAAAATGGAGAATAAGGATTTAGTGCTTTTAGAACACATTCAAATGTAAGTGACCAACAAGTTAATATAGACTGTATACACATAAGATGTCATATATGAATCAAGTGCTAACCACAAATCAAAAACCTGTAATAAATACACAAAAATTAAGAAAGGAGGCCAAGCCTTACACTAAAAAAAGCCATCAGATCACAAGACAACAAGTAAGGAAAAGTTGTGAATTATAAAAGAACTAGAAAACAATTAGCAAAATAACACTTAGCACATACCTATCAATAATTACCTTAACTGTAAATGCTCCAACCACGAGACACAGGGTGACTGAAAACAACAAAGAACTAAAAACAAGACCCGTCTTGGCTGCCTACAAAGACTCACTTCAGATGTAAAGATACATGCAGACTGAAAGCAAAGGAATAAAAAAACCCATACTGTGCGAATTAAGTGAAAACCGAAATGACAAAAATGGGGTAACTATACTTATGTGAGACAAAAGACTGTAAGAAGTGATAAAGAAGGACATACATAATAATAAAGTGGTCAATCCAATAACGGGATATGAAAATTATAAATATCTGTGCATCCAACATAGGAGAACAGAAATGCATAAAGCAAATAGTAACAGACATAAAGAGAGAAATTGGCAATAATAATAGTGGTGGACTTTAACACCAACTTATATCAATGGAGATATCATCCAGATGGAAAGTCAATAAGGAAACAGTGTCTTTGAATGACACATTAGACCAGATGGTCTCCACAGATATGTACGGAACACACCACCCAAAAACAGCAGAATACACATTATTTTTAGGTGCACATGTTAAGCCCCAAAGCAAGTCTCAATAAATTTAGGAAGATTGAAAGCATATCCAATATCTTTCTGACCACACCAATACTAGAAATCAACTACAAAAAAATATGGAATAAACACAGACATATGGAGTTTGTACATATGGAGTAGTACAACATGCTACTAAACAAATAGGTCAAAAAATAAGTTAGGAAAAAAAAAACAGGGATACAGGGGCGCCTCGGTGGCTCAGTCGTTAAGCGTCTGCCTTCGGCCCAGGTCAGATCCCAGGGACCTGGGATCGAGCCCCGCATCGGGCTCTCTGCTCTGCAGGAAGCCTGCTTCTCCTGCTACCTTTCCCTCTGCTTGTGTTCCCTCTCTCGCTGTGTTTCTCTGTCAAATAAATAAAATCTTTAAAAAAAAAAAAAAAAA